>CAXKVY010004402.1:0-28105 GCA_964058915.1 Tetropium fuscum
AATGTGCCAAAAAAGTGTTTGAATTAGAAACCAACAAGTATTATTCGGAAGTTAAGTTGAGTTTGAGCAAAAAAATATATAAAGCAGACACTTTTGGTGGAGTTAACATTAAACCACAATACCCCAAAGTTGTATTTTCTAAAATGAATCTACTTAATACGAGTGAGAACCACGATCAACGTCTACGTTTTCATTGGTTATCAATCACGTGATCACGCACAGCTGTACCGGCTGTACATATTTCATCAGAAAATTTTATAGTGAGTATACGTTATTATGTTAAGTGCTTTAATTTGTTATTACGACTACGTTTTCTAATAATTTATTCACTTGTGTATAATTTTGCAAAATTATTAATAATATTATATATTACTCGTTCGTTTCGATTGTATAGTACTTTTTGAAACAAACATCATGCGTTCAAAATGGATAGTGTTTCGTGTGTGATTTGTAAAAATAAAAATGCTGGAAAAATGTAGAGGGTTTCCATTGTGAATGTTACTCAAATTTTATTATAAGTTTGAGGCAACAATATAAGAATAATTTATCATCATATGTCTACTACAGAATCTCCTTTGTACTGGTAATACCAGCAGGTATTGTACAATTCACTATAAATATAGTGATTTTTCAATACTTTAACATAAAATTATATGAAAATTTCACAATAAAATGAGAAAAAATATTACATCGTAATGTCAAGCAACTGTATAACCTCAAAACTTTTGTATCTTTTAATTGTTAATAACATACACTTCGATTTTATCCGAATATACAGAATCTATATAATCAGCATTAATTTCTTTATTACAAGTTTTTATTTAACTTTGTTTGTATGTATGTTTGTTCGCGTCAAATGTTGCAACTGAATTTTAAAGCAGTTATCCTCAACCGATTGAGCTGACATTTTGCACACACGTTTAATTTGGGTGACAATGTATGGTTAGCTAATGTCATTCTAAATCCAATATGGCGGACCGTCCAAGATGGCGGACCAGTTATTTTTTATGGACTTCAATGATATCGGTATCAAACTAAAGGGTATTCACAGAAGAATCCGAAAAGAAAATGGCGTCACTCTAAATCCAATATGGCGGATAAGCGAAATATGGCTCCCATAAATGTCCGGTAAACTATAAATTATATTTTTATTTGTTAGTTTTACTTTATAATAATTATAATGAATTATATTTACAAATTTGATGTTTACAATCATTTACGAAAAAATAATTACATTTATTTCTACCAATTTACACTAAAAAATATCAACCGGAAAAGTTAAGCCGGTACAGCTGTGCGTGATCACGTGATCAATAACCAATGAGAACGTAGAGAGCGACCAAGCTACACAATTGACCGTTGCTCTCACTCGCATTCAGTATTACCCGCAGCCTATCTCTCTCTATCCCATGTAAGATTTATTTTAATGTTTGACAGTTATTAAACCCCGGAAAAAGTACATGACTTTTTGCAAATATTTTTAAATATATCAAATTAAGATGCTATTAAAATTACACGTGATTTAATCACTTATATTTTTATTTTAGAAAATACAACTTTGGGGTATATTGTGGTTTAACATTAAACCACAATATCCAAAAATGTCTGCCTTATTATTTTTTTACTCAAAACCAACTTAACTTTCGAATAGTACTTTTTAAGACTTCTAAAGCTTCACTTATCAACAGTTTTCTATCGCCCATAGTGTCATCATCATGATCTGAACTCAGTCAACAGCGTTATATATGTTTCTTTAAATCTGCCAATGCGATGGCGTGTTTCGGAGTCTGCAAATTCCAGCGATTCTTCTAATAAACAAAATTATGTTTTCTTAATCTAAAATAAATGTACCTTTAACCATGAATCCAATCGCATAGCCCAATTAATAAATTGATTAATAGTTCTTGTCAAATAATATAGGATCAGACGGGAATTCCGTGTAGCAATGGAAATTTTAAAAAATACCTTACTTTACACTTAATTTACACACCTGTGAATTGACCATGAAATCTATGAATTGAAATTTCATGGGGACTTTTAATTAGTTGTTTACATGGTAACTTCATAAATACCACCTTATAGCATCTGATTCACTAGTAAATAGAAATAAACTGATCACGTGGGTTTCGGGATTAAATGAAAGCCCGTTAAATGAAAGCTACTTAGGTAGGTATGTCTAACAATACGTCTATAAATCGCAAGCATTATATATTTATATTGTAGACAATAACAGTAGATTAATAATAATTGATTGGTTTTTAGATATAGGTAATTGCTTGAAGTAAATAATACGTTGTAAAAATTTAAGCAAATATTGTTTACATGTACCTAGGCTATAGTTAGAATTACTTGTTTTTGTTACCAAAATATCCAATCCTTCTCCACCGATTGTGTTTGGACCAGAAGAACTCTGCGCTGTAGGAACCATTCTTATTCTTTCTCATGGATACAATAATACTCGTTATTAACACAAACAATAGGTATACACGGGAGTCACCCAGAAACTAAATTTTGAGCAGCATACACGTCTATTTCTGAACGTGTAGCATTTGTTTTAGATAATGTAACTAAATTTGATATCAAATCAATTTCAAGTAGGTACCTAGGCAACATAACTTGTATATCTTGTATATTGCTAGTGGAATCACTCAGTGGCAAAATAACTGTCTAGATTAGATTTCTAGATTGCCGTCATAGCGTCAAGGTAAATAAGAAACGTAAAATAATTATTATGACTAATATGAATTACTGACCTTTTAGAAACGTAATTATTACGGTTGTAGGTACTTGTATTTTCTATATACAGCACGGATATATTGTAGTAGTGGACTACAGTAAATTTGTTGTTGTCAATAGAATTCCCAACAAAACAGGAGAAACCGTAATATTAAGCTTGAAAAATATTTTTGCAACACATGCCGCAACAAATATTTTCAGACAATGGACCTCCTACAATTCAAGGGAGTTCAATAATTTTGCTGCGAAATATGACGTCCTTGAAGTTGGCTTCAGATTTAGATTTTTCTTTTAGCCCAGATTCATTTATTTATAGTCGACCAAATAAATACTGTAATATAAGATATTTAAATATTTTAGCAATAACAAGATATTTTGAGTTTAAAATTTTGTACAGACTTATATTAGGCCCTAAATAAGAGATAATATGATAATTTTCTCAAATAATATGTTTAATAACATTACGATTATCAAGTAAAATCCATCGCATAATACCTATATATTTGATAGAAGTTGAAGGAAAAAATATGCCTAATGTAATGAACACTGGTCCAGATAATGCGCGTCCATTATACAGTCTGTTAGAAATATGGTGGTGGAAAGAAATAATTATCGTTGAGTGCACTATAAGCCCTAACATAATTAAAGAGAAACAGTAAAAACCAAGCCCTACGTTGAACTTTTAATATTTTTAGGAAAATGACCTCATGACATCCTTAGTTCAACGGTATATACCGGATTTGGCGCGAACGAATACGATGGCGTCCGAAAATATTTGTGTTCATAGGCATAACGTATTATAAATTATTAATAAAAAACCGGAAATAGAAAAAAGTTCATATTTTAAGGAAATTGCATAATTTCACCCTTAGTTCCATTGAATCTTCCAAATCAGTCGCAGACGAATACAGTGGCGTCTGAAATTATTTTCGTCGCTGATTATTACGTGTTATAAAACGGAAAGAGAGAAAAGTTCATATTTTGATCTTGCATACTTGATTTTTTGATTATTGTCTCGCCTACGGGTTCCTCAAAAAAACTGATGACAGAAATAGATAGATTACCCTCTTTTTAATACTACTTAAAAAATTCAGAGTGACACAGTTTGTCGTTTTTGAGAAAAAAATTATTATTTTTAATATGTCATACACTCCATACTTGATTTTTTTGAATATTGTCTCTCCTACGGGTTTCTCAAAGAAACTGATGACAAATAGATAGATTCAATTGACAGATAGACATAACACCCTTAGTTATATACTATTAGTTTTATTAATATACCAACAGTATATTAATAAAAAACCGAAATAGAAAAAAGGTCATATTAATAGGGAAAATTGCGTCATATCACCCTTAGCTCCACTGAATCTTCCAAATTAATCGGAGAAGAATACAGTGGCGTCTGAAATTATTTTCGTCGCTGGATATTACGTGTTATAAAACGAAAACCGGAAATAGAAGAAAGTTCATATTTTGAGGAAAATAACGCCATATCACCCTTAGTTCAATAGTACAATCGAGATTTGTCGCAAAGGAATACAGTGGCGTCCGAAATTATTTCATTCCCCTAGATTTATTAATAAATAAAATAAAAAAACGGAAAAACACCAAGTAATTAATCGTATGCCACTTTCTTACATGGAAATTACATCTCAAATAAGTCAATTATATTGATGCCATTTCTATTGAAATGTCTACTTTAGATTTTCTTTAATTTCCAACATGTTTGTTCATTCTCGTCCCTAAAATCAATAATAAACGAGACAATGCAATGATTTTACTTAGCTCTGTGTACAATTCATTATTAAACACACTGTATACGTTAAAATATTTAATCTCTTCGTTTTTAGAGCATGAATATATTATCTATTATAAATAAAAATATTTTAGAACGGCAGAAATATTATATCCAAGTGTATAACTAGGTATGTCTTCCGGTCTTCCGATATAGTTTATAATTACGCTAGATGTGCAAAAAATAAGAATGTGGTTGTTGGACATAGACACGCACTTCATATTAATGTTTTCTATTTTATTATATTTGTTCTGAAAATAATGAAATGAAATAATATACGCAATGCTATTCATTTAGCTAAGTTAACGCCATTCTGCAGATATGACTCAATAATTGTTTAAGAAATACGGAAAATTGCATTTAATTATTGCACGAGGTGTCTAATTATTAATTGCAACAAAAGCTTTCTAATAATTTAATATCTCCTTTGTTTTATTAAAACCGCATTGTTTATTGTTAATGTAATGCAGGTTGCGATTGTTTTCTAGATTTTCATAAACATCCGATAAGTATACTAAATTTGTCTTAAACATATCACTTTCAAATTTTATTTATATATTTGTAATATAACTATTTGCTTTTTTATACCAAGTAGTTAATAAGGTACCTACACATATTATTTACATACCTATTACCCCTGTGATTGAAAGTTAAATCAACGCTAGTATACATAATATTAGTGTTATAATTTTAAATAAATATGAATGTATGGTTTGAGATTTTCGAAATAATTATTCTTCACTGCTTTATATATTATAATAAAGTTTACTAAGTTTACTTACTATTCTTCCAGCTATGGTCGGAGATATAGACATGTTTAAAAGTCTTCAGTTTTCAACTATACTTCCCTTATCGATCAAACAAACATTTAAATAATCGTTGTGACTTATAAAGTTGCCATCAATAAATAAGAAATCACTATTTGTACTATTTGTAGAGAGTAGAATGAAGTTTGAAAATAAAATAGTAATAATACACGTCAGGCGATTCTTCAAAATGTTGTTTTATAAATAACTAAAACGACAATGAGGTAAAGCATGGAACAGATTCGAGTGAATTAAGCGATCAATTTCTTCCGGCCAATAGCGTGCCAGGATTTAATAATTACTTGCGTTGGGTTCAGTCGTTACAAACAAATGCATACCGCCAATTTCAAATGATAATTGCAGTCGGTTAGCTAAAATTACAGAAATATCTACGTTCGTTCAGATTGATTTAAGTTGCGGCTGTGAAGTTATTGTGTATTTTGAACTAAATAATAGATAATTAGGTATATTAATTTCTATATTTCCTACATTTCTGATTATTAATATTCCTGAATATGTACTGTTTGTAACTAAGTTTTAATTTTCTTGTCCGTCGTTTACTCCCAGTTTCCCTCCCAGTAATGAGAGGTTTGAAAAAGAAAAACTATTAATTAAAGATATAGCTGTGAGTAATGGTAGAGATATAGTTGAAAAACTAATTAGGAAGCGTAAATTTAAGGACACACTTCGTAATTCTACGACCTTTCAAAAGGTTATAGAGACTCCAAAATATGTATCCATCCCGTACGAACCCGGTTTACTCGTGGTTTGAGTAAGATCTTCAAAAACGTGGATATAACAGCAATTCATTCGTCGAGTAATAAATTACAACAACTTTTAGACAATCCAAAGGATAAAATTGGCCCAAATGAAAGGTCTGGGATTTACGAAATTAGTTGTAATGATTGTGATCGAAAATATGTTGGACAAACGAGACGATCAATTAACACCAGATTTAAAGAGCATATGGCTCATCTAAAATATGGAAGAACAGATAAGTCTAGTGTTGGACAACATGCTTTTGACAACAATCATAGAATAGATATTAGTAAGTTAAGATTAGTTAGAAATGTGACCAATAATAGACAGTTGGATGAATTTGAGAGCATAGAAATTGTAAAATGTAAAAGTAGTATGAATAGCGACAAGGGACTTATACCGTATAGCCCGCCTTACGCGTTGCTTGGCAACCGATCATTGTAGCATGATTAGTCACGCGTAAATTTCACGGTGATATCATACCGTATAGCCCGCTTTACGCGTTGCTTAGCAACCGATCGTTGAAGCGTGATTAGTCACGTGTAAATTTCACGGTGATATAATTAGTGACGTCACCATGAAAATAGTATAAATATGGTAGATTTTGTAGTTTAAGATTAGTTTTAATCGTCTCCGGATGATGCCAACTTGGTTGGCGAAACGCGCGTCGAGCGAAGTGGAAGTGTTTTGGTGTTTGTGGAAACTACTCCGAGTGTTATAGTTACATCAAAGGTTCCAGCCCTATCCAGTACTAAAAAAATGCTTTTAAGTTAAATTGTCTGTTTTCCATGGACGTACGTCGCGTATTAACATTCTTACGCAAGAGCGCTAGGCCAGCTGCCAGCTGTAAAAGTAAGGTTAAGGTTTATGTTATGATATTGTCAGTGGGTTGTTTATTACTATTTTGGTCGATGTTTATCGAATTTTTATATTAATGATGAAATAATATACCTACTATGTACACTTTTATGAAAGAATAATGGAAAAAATGGACTCAAATGTGGATTTCTCCATATAAGTAATAATCCGGTAAGTACCTACCTAGATACCGGATTATTATTTATATGAACATTTTTGTTATGTAAGGTTTTTCATTAAATAACTAAACATATACCGCACAGCAAACTTGATGATACGAATGGAAAAACAATGGTGCTTTATACCTTTCGATCGTATAGATGTGCTGCAGTTATTCCATATGCATCATATGCATACTCTGTTCACGTCGGGGCAACCAAGAACAAGATACATCAGTTGATGCTGATACCTAATAATAAATTACTTAATAAGTAGAATAATAAGTACTTTTAATAAATTTAATTAGTCATCAAATTGAAAAGATTTTAAGTTAACAAACTACATATTCTGGCCTCTAGGAAAAAATCACTTATGGTTCCGAGTTTGATTAGGTAGGTACTCATTTTCACCCATTTTCTAACCAACATCAACACTCAAAATCAATTATTTGCAATCAGAAAAAATATAAGTCTGTGATGAAAACTGCAAAACATGAAATAGGTAAATCAAAATAAAATGAGATTAGAAGTTACCTAGGACACAAATATAATACAAATTCAGCGATGTTGCCACAAATATTGCCAGTTTTTAAATTAACACAATGCAATTATAATTTATTATGTAAGAAACTCTTATTAATTATTAAATATAAGTTTATCCAAAAACTTACAGTACCTACACAGATACTGTGGTACCTACCTCTCAAGCCAAAACCCCTTCCTCTCTAAACCATTGGATCAAGCAACAACATACTTTTTCATACAAACATCGCCTTCTAAAATTGGTAATATTTTTATTTTGATAATGTTTAATCAATATTTTAACACTCTCTCAGTAAAATAAAATATCAAACAATGAATTTATTCAACTTTTTTCACTATATCACGCCCTGAACTTGTCCCCATAAGACATCAATACATCAAAATAATACACTAAACTAAAGAATAACTGTATTACTTCTATTTCAAGAATTATTGTTAACCCCACTTTACCACAAAACGTTCGATGGTATTAGGCAATTTAGGCATTCAATGGTGCCTATGTGACACGGCCGAGGAACGTGTGGATCCGTAATATTTGAATGAGAAACATTCTTATTCTGCACCACATTCACCATCCAATTGTTTTATGATATGACGAAAGGTATATAGTGTGATCAATATTTTGTTATACTACATGATAATGTCATCAAGTGATGGGCGATGTGTATAAAATCATTTGTTTTTCCTTAAATTCCTGGAAATCGGTTATACTTGACAACGCTGTTAAAAATGCGGTAGCGCGTGTGAAGAGATCGATATAATGAGGGTTTTTTGCTCGGGTTTTTATCTCTCATATTTCGATGTTACAAACTATATGTACTAGCTTTGATTTCTTTTTTAAAATAAATATTTTTTTTCAAAATAAATCGAAAATTACGAATAGTTTAACAATTGACGTATGACGTATATGACGTATACGACAAAACACACGCTCATTTAAAGCTGAGCGTAATCGGATAAATAATTAGTTCCCGAGATATCGCTAATCGTTGCGAAAATCAGAAAAATCAAATTGATTTTTCATCGGTGGTGGGAGTGGAGTTGAAGGCCCAATTTTTTTTGTGGAAGAGCTATTATGAAGGAATACCGAGGCTGGCGGCTGGGTGTGGTGGGATAATTAGGAATGGGGGAAAACTTTTTTTTAAATGCCCATAAATATTGATCGATCTTAAAAAAATCAAACGACGTTGTGTTTGCTTTGTTCGTCTTTACTCGACTCCAAAGAAGAAGGAGATTTTGAATTCGATTCGTGTATTTTTTGTATGTATGTTCATCCATTACTCTGAAGCGGTTAAAGTAAATTGGATGATATTTGTTGGATACCACGGGGGGTGGTCTCATTGAAAATAGGTGCGCACAAAATACGTCATAATAAACATAATGGCGGCGTACTCTTACCTGCGTAAAGCGGTATCGCGCACAATTGCACCTTAACCTGAGAAAGCACATTCGTTGGGAAAGCACGAGGGCTGACGGAGACTTCCGAAGCTAGGTAGGGCGCCGCTCACAGCGCCGCTAATCCCCTAGCGGATTTCGACGTCATTTATGCCTTTCTCTCGATACACCTACTTTACTCGAGCTCGGTCTCCTTGTTGTTAAGAAGACTAAGTATAACCAAAAGCAAAGCGTTTATGCGATATATGACATTTTATAAAAAAGTTAACAGCTGCATGAGTTCCAGACTTGCTTTTTGATACTTAGAAAGAGCAGGATCTGAAGTATCATCTGCAATTAAAATAATTTAAAAATAAAATACAAAGTGTTTCATTTTCTCCGTTACATTTGGTCTACTTCAGACTGCCATAATTTTTTTAATTTAAACGGAACATTTTATATTTCTTACTCCAAATTACGTATAATTAAATTCCCTTTTGTTTGCTATTAGGATTCTATTAGTTGAGATTATAACATTTTGAGACATTTGCAATTTTCCTAAATAAAAAAAAATGTTTCCCCTTAATTTAGAGCTCAGTCTAAGTCTCTCTATAGCTCCCCATCTAGTCATCTGATTTTGATCTAGTTGGTCTAGAATTAAATGTCGAAAAAAAACAGTCGAACACCGTTTGAAAAAACTGGCAAATCGTTTTTTTTTCGCGCTAGGCGTTTATTTACAACAACAAAAAAAACGCTAATGCCATCATATAGCGATATATCGTATGAGGAAACCAAGAAAAAGCCGCTTGATTTTTTAAGATCGGTCAATATTTAGGGAAGCTATATGGACAGTTTAAAATTTTTGGTTTTCCCCCTCTCCCCTCTCTCCAAATTATCTCACCACCCCCAAGCTGCGGCATAATAATGCCTTCCTAATAGCTCTTCCACAAAAAAATTAGCAGCCACAACCCCCGACGAAAAATCAATTTTATATTTCTTATTTTTGCAACTACGATCGCGAACTAATTATTCGATTTTCCTCAGCTTTAAATGAGCGTGTGTCATACTCTTCTTTTTTTATATCAACTTTTTTTGTAAAACAAGTGCCGTCGAGATATGCATTATAAACTATTTTCCGATGCTTTTAATTGATCGATCGTTTAATTGAAGAACAACTTTCACCGAGGCTTGAAATACCATCGCTATATAGAAAATCGTATATGTTTATAGAAAAACTCCCATAGACAACGCGCCCAGGCATGAAGTAATCGAATGGCGGTTAAGAAAGAATACCTATACATTTTCCTGAACACGCTTTTAAATGTGAAATTATGGATACAGTAAAACAATATTGCTGATTGGAATTGCTCCAATTAACTCTTAAAAACTATTCATCTGTATCTATATATTAGTTTAAATTTTCAATAGAATACTTTTAGTAGTAATACTTTTGGTAATAAAATAATTTCAGTGTATTTCCTTTTGCGTAAATTATTTAATGATTTACATATAGACTGTTCAATTGTAGGTATCTTAAGAAAGGTTAAGAAACAATATACATTTTCCTGAACACGCTTTTAAATGTGAAATTCCGGATACAGTAAAACAATATGCGAAATCAGTTGCTGATTGGAATTGCTCCAATTAAATCTGAAAAACCATTCATCTGTATCTATATATTAATTTAAATTTTCAATAGATTACTTTTAGTAGTAATACTTTTGGTAATAAAACAATTTCAGTGTATTTCCTTTTGCGTAAATTATTTAATTATTTACATATAGAGTGTTCAATTGTAGATATCTTAAGAAAGGTTAAGAAAGAATATACATTTTCCAGAACACGCTTTTAAATGTGAAATTCTGGATACAGTAAAACAATATGCGAAATCAATTGCTGATTAGAATTGCTCCTTAACTCTTAAAAACTATTCATCTGTATCTATATATTAGTTTAAATTTTCAATAGAATACTTTTAGTAGTAATACTTTTGGTAATAGAATAATTTCAGTGTATTTACTTTTGCGTAAATTATTACATTTTGCGTATTATTTACATATAGACTGTTCAATTGTATATATCTTAAGAAAGGTTAAGAAAGAATATACATTTTTTTGCGTATATTATTTAATTATTTACATATAGACTGTTCAATTGTAGATATCTTAAGAAAGGTTAAGAAAGAATATACATTTTCCGGAACACGCTTTTAAATGTGAAATTCTGGATACAATAAAACAATATGTGAAATCAGTTGCTGATTGGAATTGGTCCAATTAACTCTTAAAAACTATTTATCTGTATCTCTATATTAGTTTAAATTTTCAATAGAATACTTTTAGTAGTAATACTTTTGGTAATAGAATAATTTCAGTGTATTTCCTTTTGCGTAAATTATTTAATTATTTACATATAGAGTGTTCAATTGTAGATATCTTAAGAAAGGTTAAGAAAGAATATACATTTTCCAGAACACGCTTTTAAATGTGAAATTCTGGATACAGTAAAACAATAAGCGAAATCAATTGCTGATTAGAATTGCTCCTTAACTCTTAAAAACTATTCATCTGTATCTATATATTAGTTTAAATTTTCAATAGAATACTTTTAGTAGTAATACTTTTGGTAATAGAATAATTTCAGTGTATTTCCTTTTGCGTAAATTATTTAATTATTTACATATAGACTGTTCAATTGTAGATATCTTAAGAAAGGTTAAGAAAGAATATACATTTTCCAGAACACGCTTTTAAATGTGAAATGCTGGATACAGTAAAACAATATGCGAAATCAATTGCTGATTAGAATTGCTCCTTAACTCTTAAAAACTATTCATCTGTATCTATATATTAGTTTAAATTTTCAATGGAATACTTTTAGTAGTAATACTTTTGGTAATAGAATAATTTCAGTGTATTTACTTTTGCGTAAATTATTACATTTTGCGTATTATTTACATATAGACTGTTCAATTGTATATATCTTAAGAAAGGTTAAGAAAGAATATACATTTTTTTGCGTATATTATTTAATTATTTACATATAGACTGTTCAATTGTAGATATCTTAAGAAAGGTTAAGAAAGAATATACATTTTCCGGAACACGCTTTTAAATGTGAAATTCTGGATACAATAAAACAATATGTGAAATCAGTTGCTGATTGGAATTGGTCCAATTAACTCTTAAAAACTATTTATCTGTATCTCTATATTAGTTTAAATTTTCAATAGAATACTTTTAGTAGTAATACTTTTGGTAATAGAATAATTTCAGTGTATTTCCTTTTGCGTAAATTATTTAATTATTTACATATAGAGTGTTCAATTGTAGATATCTTATGAAAGGTTAAGAAAGAATATACATTTTCCAGAACACGCTTTTAAATGTGAAATTCTGGATACAGTAAAACAATATGCGAAATCAATTGCTGATTAGAATTGCTCCTTAACTCTTAAAAACTATTCATCTGTATCTATATATTAGTTTAAATTTTCAATAGAATACTTTTAGTAGTAATACTTTTGGTAATAGAATAATTTCAGTGTATTTACTTTTGCGTAAATTATTACATTTTGCGTATTATTTACATATAGACTGTTCAATTGTATATATCTTAAGAAAGGCTAAAAAAGAATATACATTTTTTTGCGTATATTATTTAATTACTTACATATAGACTGTTCAATTGAAGATATCTTAAGAAAGGTTAAGAAAGAATATACATTTTCCGGAACACGCTTTTAAATGTGAATTTCTGGATACAATAAAACAATATGCGAAATCAATTGCTGATTGGAATTGGTCCAATTAACTCTTAAAAACTATTCATCTGTATCTATATATTAGTTTAAATTTTCAATAGAATACTTTTAGTAGTAATACTTTTGGTAATAGATTAATTTCAGTGTATTTCCTTTTGCGTAAATTATTTAATTATTTACATATAGAGTGTTCAATTATAGATATCTTAAGAAAGGTTAAGAAAGAATATACATTTTCCAGAACACGCTTTTAAATGTGAAATTCTGGATACAGTAAAACAATATGCGAAATCAATTGCTGATTAGAATTGCTCCTTAACTCTTAAAAACTATTCATCTGTATCTATATATTAGTTTAAATTTTCAATAGAATACTTTTAGTAGTAATACTTTTGGTAATAGAATAATTTCAGTGTATTTACTTTTGCGTAAATTATTACATTTTGCGTATTATTTACATATAGACTGTTCAATTGTATATATCTTAAGAAAGGCTAAAAAAGAATATACATTTTTTTGCGTATATTATTTAATTACTTACATATAGACTGTTCAATTGAAGATATCTTAAGAAAGGTTAAGAAAGAATATACATTTTCCGGAACACGCTTTTAAATGTGAATTTCTGGATACAATAAAATAATATGCGAAATCAATTGCTGATTGGAATTGGTCCAATTAACTCTTAAAAACTATTCATCTGTATCTATATATTAGTTTAAATTTTCAATAGAATACTTTTAGTAGTAATACTTTTATTAATAGAATAACTTCAGTGTATTTCTTTTTGCGTAAATTATTTAATTACTTACATATAGACTGTTCAATTGTAGATGTCTTATAGAACCTATCTTTAGGCTTTTAAGTTTTTTACTAGGAGTTGGTTTACATTAATTTAATCTAGAAGTATAATTGTTTCAATACATAAACATATCAATAGTAAATAAGTTGCCGGCAGCCTAAGTACGTTTCCTTTATTACAGCACAACTAAAGCAGAACGGTTATATGTATCGAAATGTATATCTCTTGAGGTTGATTTCTATCAGACAATTCTATCGTACCTACTTCGGCAAATTTAGATTTCACTAAGTGGGGAATCGTTACACTTTGCTGCTCCGTCATCAGCGAAGACAATAAGTCGCGGAGCTAATGTCATTCTTTCTTAATCTTACACTTGTTACAGCAAGATCCGAAGATCTCTCCCACCAGATAGCTTTACCTGTGAGTGAACTTTGACGAAAAGAAATGATCATAGACAGCATCCGTTCCTGTGAAAGGAGTTCCTTGAATATAAATGGCAGTTTGGTACGCGGCACCCTCAGTCTGTGCCCTAAGCTTAAAACATGCAGACCAAGTGGATGGCGGTATCGCTTCTTATCTTGACCATTACGACCAAGGCACAAGGTCAAAGGGGCCTAGCTGGAAGTAACTACGTGGAAAGGCAACTAATGTGCGCCCTCGACAAAGCGCCATGTGACATCTTGGGAAAGCAGATTAAAGGTAATTTATTACCTTAAAACTATTTTGTTTTTGAGTGAAATTTCTAAACAATATACTACACTAGAAGCTAAATTTCTCAATAATCAGTGATGAGCAATCGTGTGAAATATTATTTTTTTTATTAAAGCAACTAGTTCGGGATATACTTTTGGAAACGTGAAAAAAGTGCGGATATTTTTGGGGCGATTTTTTTATTATTATGAAAATTTCACAACGCCATTTTTAAGTCAATAAGAAGCTTTCATTTCAGCTCGTTACTACAGCAATCACCAAACATCCCGGAAGTTTTTTCCTCCTGGATACCCTGGGTGTGATTACAGCGATAATTTTTCTGCAAATGCACATCCATCTCTGCGCTTTTTAAATAATTATTGTTACCTTTATCCTTTATTTTTACAAAGCAAAAATGCTATTAATAAGTTTTTTTCTATCTTTCCTTACTTGGTAAGATATAAAAGTATAAAAATGGCGATTTTTATTTCTTAAAATTATATTTAAATTTTAATAAACTTGCGTTACAATATTTAAATGTTGTTGAAATCCTATTAGCAGTTCTCCTTTTTTTAATTGTGAGTAACAGGGACTAAGTGTTAGGTGTATATGTTTGATAATTTTTGGAGGATTTATCTTAGGATGGTAACAATAAAACGACTGTTTAGATTACTTGACGTTTCTGTCCCTTTTTGGGCCTTATTATGACATATTAAGCAACTTCTTGAAGGACGTTTAATAGGTCACAAATATTCAGCTAATATTACTGCTCTAAAAAAACATTCTAATGAAACAGGTCATCAATTTAACTACGAAAATACTAAAGTTATTAATAAAGAACAAAATTATAAAACACGGCTAATTATAGAATCAATTTATATTTAAAAAATCCTAATGCATGTAGTAACAAGAAAGATATAGAACATCTTCCTGCAATCTACAATTTATTAATATAAAAATATTAAATAAATTAACAAAAAACATTCTCCCTATATATAAACTTATATACGTACATACATACATACCTACTTACTATAAATATACATCTACATAATATTAACATAACCAAAATTAGAATAATAATGAAATATAAAATAGCCTAAGTTCGTAGGGTTTCTTGACTGTTCTTCCCTATGATACTAATCGAACAGTCTAGTAACCTAAAATTAATTATTAATTTTAGGTTACTAGACTAGATTAGTAACCTAAAAATTAATTAAAACTGTCATTTTGGCCTATGTCAAATATGCCATAAATAAAATACAAATACTTGAAAAACGCCCAAAAAAGGGACCGAAACGTAAAGTAACTTAGACACAATTTTGTTAAATTTAGCCTTTCGAATATGAGTAAATGCTCCATCAATTTCAAGTAACATTTCACTAATTTTACTCAATAACATCTCTTGCGATGATTGAACACGGGGTTCTTGAAGCAAATCGGGGGTTCTTGAAGGAAAAAAGTTTTCCATTATATTTCTACAGTTCGTACAATATGTATGTATAGTTGAACGACCGGCAACCCTGACCTACACAATATTTTTCATTGGCGTAGACAATTTTTTTCTTGGGGGGGGTGAAAGTAGAAGGTTTTTATATGCATATTTTCAACGCCACAGCTGATATTGAATGCAAGTTTCCACACCACTCATGAAGTATTGCTTTCAGCGCAGTTTTGTAAATCCCAATAAAAAACCTAACTTATATCGTTGCATTTAGCATTTATAACCTAGCGGCCTCAAGCACTGGAATATTTTTTGGATAAAATTATTTAAGAAATGTCTTAAGTGGAGGATGTGATAGGTACCTACCTACCTCAGTACATGTCAGTACCTACTTCGAGCAGCCCACAAATCAACTTTTTTTTTGTTAAAGTCGGCTTTGCTCTAACACCCACTCTCCATTTCTGCCGTCAAATAATATTTTCCTTAAATTTTTTTAACATGCCTATCACATCTCGTAAATAAAGCGAGGTCTGGTGGAAATCTAAGTTTTTCAGGTTTCATACGAAACGAACAAACATGTTTGCTAACCGCCATACTCTTTTATTTTAACTCTCGTAGCGATGTATACCTACATAGGTATACTTCATTCAATATGTACTTATAGTTAACTGACCCCATATAAGATACCGCGCAGTTGCCACATGTAATTCTTCTACTACTTACGTACGTCTACTTTAAATATGACAATCACGTAAACATTTATTTTTATAGTTAAAAGCGGCAACGCCGATCCACGACCTCTCCAATAACGAATATTCAAGTGGTATATCTCTTTTTAACTTATTGGAATGACGCGCCGTCTGTGTTAGTTTGACAGTCCCTATGGACTCTCGGAACGTTCGGATCTCTTACAGTGGCGGGTTTGCGGGTATTGCTAATATATTATTTATATACCTACCTATGTAGGTATACTTCGAAATGACGCGCCGTCTGTGTTTAGTGAACGGAGTAGCAAATGTCCCCTCTCTTACATATGATCCATGGGTTATACGCACGTAAATTGTAACGGTCATTCGCGATAGTGTAGTGCGTTGGTTAAGATATTCGCATGTATATATATATATATATATATATATATATATATATATATATATATATATATATATATATATATATATATATATATACATATATATATATATATATATATATATATATATATATATATATATATATATATATATATATATATATATATATATATATATATATATATATATATATATATATATATATATATATATATATATATATATATATATATATATATATATATAAATAAATATGACAATCACGTAAACATTTATTTTTATAGTTAAAAGCGGCAACGCCGATCCACGACCTCTCCAATAACGAATATTCAAGTGGTATATCTCTTTTTAACTTATTGGAATGACGCGCCGTCTGTGTTAGTTTGACAGTCCCTATGGACTCTCGGAACGTTCGGATCTCTTACAGTGGCGGGTTTGCGGGTATTGCTAATATATTATTTATATACCTACCTATGTAGGTATACTTCGAAATGACGCGCCGTCTGTGTTTAGTGAACGGAGTAGCAAATGTCCCCTCTCTTACATATGATCCATGGGTTATACGCACGTAAATTGTAACGGTCATTCGCGATAGTGTAGTGCGTTGGTTAAGATATTCGCATGTATATATATATATATATATATATATATATATATATATATATATATATATATATATATATATATATATATATATATATATATATATATATATATATATATATATATATATATATATATATATATATATATATATATATATATATATATATATATATATATATATATATATATATATATATATATATATATATATATATATATATATATATATATATATATATATATATATATTATATATATATATATATATATATATATATATATATATATATATATATATATATATATATATATATATATATATATATATATATATATATATATATATATATATATATATATATATATATATATATATATATATATACATATATTTATTGTTTTTATTTTTTGTTGAGAATGTTTTGAAATATATATTTATTTTATTGTTTAATTTTTTGTTAAAAATTTTTTGCTCTATTTTGGAATAGGTATATATTTATTTCATTTTTCCGTTTTAAAGTTTATTTTTCACGGCTACTTAGCTGTTTTGTACATATTATTTTTATTTTTTGTGGGAAATATGGCTACTAGCGAACCACCCACTGAAAAATGGTAACGCGCTGAAAGCAATACTTCATGAGTGGTGGGGAAACTTGCATTCAATATCAGCTGTAGTGTTGAAAATCTACATATAAAAACCTACTACTTTAACCCCCTGTAAGTAGTTTAACCCCTTGTAAGTAGGTACCTATTGTTCATTGACTTTATTTTTATGTAGGTACTTACCATCCTAGATCACCTTCTACTTTCACCCCCCCTAAGAAAAAAAATGTCTACGCCAATGAAAAACATTGTGTAGGTCAGGGTTGCCGGTCGTTGAACTATACATACATATTGTACGTCGTATAGATATATAAATAATATATTAGCAATTCCCGCGAACACGCCACTGTAAGATATGCGAACCTGATCCTATTCGATCCGAGAATCCGATCCCGATCCGAGAGATACGATTCCAATAAGTTAAAAAGAGATATACTGCTCGAATATTCGTTATTGGAAAGGTCGTGGATCGACGTTGCCGCTTTTAACTATAAAAATAGATGTTTACGTAATTGTCATATTTAAAGTAGACGAAAATAAATGTAAAAACGTAACATCTTGGCCTATAATATATTATTGTGTGCACAATTATTATTTAATAACATTCATAAATAATACTTATAATACTTATAAATAATTATTCATAAATAATAACTTTAATATAGTATTGTGGAATTTGATATTTTAATTGAATACTGAGAAAATTGAGAATTACATGTGGCAACTGCGCGGTATCTTATATAGGGTCAGTTAACTATACATACATATTGAATGAACTGTAGTGTTTTGAATAATATGCATTAATTGGTATGTCATAAAATACCGTCAAAATAATATTTTAAAAACTAAGGTTAATGTAATCCCATTTCCTCCTATTTGCTTTAAGTAAAAATGTTCTTTAAGTAAAAATTATTAAGGAATACCTAACTGACAAACAAAAATTTAAAAAATAAAGCTTCCGTTCACTTCAGTAACACTGATTTATTGATACCTAATAGGGATAACATTACTTATGAAGAACAAATGTTTGTTCCATAGAACAAAGATCAGAGGAAGATATTTCTTGGACACAACACCCCAATATTATTACCAAAATGAAAAAATAAATGGTTTTATCAGGAATATTTTGCAAAAAATATATTTTCGGTAAATTTTAGTAGCAAAATTTAAATTAAAACAGACTATTTAAGATGCTCTTAATCTATTTTTAATTATTTCATGTAACTAAAAGGCAAGGAAGACGTTTCATTTGTGCCATAAATATCTAACCAATTATTTGCAAAATATCTTTGCAATTTATATACTTTACAAAAAGAGAGCGAAAAAAGAGAGCATAATATGAACAGGTATTGAAAGTATTTATTGAGCTATATTAAAATCAGACTCATATTATAAAAAAATCATTAATTGTTATTACTTAATATTGTTTTCATTATTGTGATCAGCTGCTGTTCGCTGATCCCTCCTTTTGCTAAGCTGAAAACCGCAGTTGCCATCGCTGAATGGTTAGTGATCTTCACTTTCTTGGTATCAATGCCAACCTCAGTGGTAGCAGATTTTAACCACGTGGATTTTAACCACGACATATTTTAACCACCCCTTTGACTGTGATGCTTTCAATTAGGGTTTGCAGTTAAAAATAATCTATCAGTTTTGACAGTATTACCCCTTTTTTGTATTAATTTTTGAAAAAGTCAAACAGAGTTGGAGGAAGTCCTCAGGGTTGGAGGAATTAGTAATGATATATATCTATCTTCCAATTTCCTGGATCCTTCTCGGGTAGTCTGAAAAAACCGGATTATATTCTATGCGGTCAGTAAATCCTCCTTTGCTATCTGTTTACTCCACAAAATATTTTACCCTAGCTGAACATCCTTAAAATATTTATTATAGAATGCCAATATCCAACTTATCAATTTTAGGCTTGTGTTATATATTTTTCGAATCAATTCAACGTCTAATCTAACACCAAGTGGCATCGCGCGTTCGTAAATGAAGTATCATTTCGCGTACCGCTGCTACTCATATACATACATATAATTAATTATAACAATGCTCCTCACATCAGCGGTGAATAACCTTAACTTCTACAAATTGGCTAACTTTCACTTTATTGCAATAGTAATACATATTTCCCCCCTCATAGTTGTAGTGTTGATGGCCTTCAATAAATGGTTGTAAGTAGATGCGTAGAATTGTATTAATTGATCTAAATCCATGTTAAAACACCTATATAATTTGCATAATATGCTTAAATACATACATTGCAATAATATACATATTTATGTTGACTGGCGGACTTCAGTGTGTGCATTGAGACATGAAGTCATTAATGATCGACATTATGTAGCCAAGAGGTGTTTTCAAATATTTGGCATTTATATGTTTAGATCCAATTTCACTTTGATCCATACGTGATGTAGACGCTGCTTTTCGAAAGCTTTTATTTAAATGCTCTAAGAAGAAAAAAATAATCTTTAAATTAAATTAAACCCAATAATTTATATGATATAAAAGCTTAGCGAGATTTGAGGCTTTTATTTCGAAATATAATCGTACCTACTAAGTATATCGAGAGAGAAAAATAGAGTAAACTATATTAATGACTATACTATTAACACATGTCTACTGGTTTTAAAAAAAATTGTGCCATTAACTCTCACATTTTCATTAACTCTCACACATCGGTTAGGCAGTAGATATTCTAAAAGTAATCCTTTGTTATGTTGTTATCCATCTAATAACCTATCTCTGGGTCAGGGATTTTGGTTACAAAACCTTGTTGTTCCGTATAAGTATTTGAATCTAACAATGAGTGAAGAAAGAGAAAATAAGGTCCATTAAAAACTGATTACTTGCTGTTGTGTAAAATAGATTTATTTAAAATCAAAACGAAAAACCTTCACGTCCAATTACTCTTAGTTGGATTACTTCACTACCTAGACAAGGGTCACGGACATTAAGCAATGCCTTATGCTATATCGTGAAAAGGAAAGGTAAACAAGCACTTTGCTGATAGCTTTGAGTGAGATACAATTTCTCACTTAACGCTTATAGGTAGGGCGAAAAATTTGCTTTGGCTTTCGGCAGTTCGTCGGCTAATGACATTTTCTCTTACTTTTGTCTCGTGAAATTGTCGTAGGTAATATTTTAACGAGAAGTTAAAATATTACTTAGCAACGTGTTTTTTCGATTTTTTTCACAGGAAAAATTTGATGTCCGAATGGTATTTGACAAGACTATTTCATCAGTAACAGATTATTCTGCATACACATAGCTTACAAAACATACTACCTATTATACATGCATAAATATGTAGGTATTAATATGAAAACTGAAAAAAATTATTTAATCACAAAATAATACAAACTTAATTGTATATGGTACAGTGTCGTTCAATTGAACGTAAACGATTTTTTTAATTAATGTGAAACAGGTTTTCAGGTAATCAAAACTTGATTGTCAATTATATTTGTCAGTTTACTAATAATTATTCTATATTTTGAAGTTTTCCTTATAATTATTATTATTATGCCGCGCTTAACTGAACTGCAAAAAATGAGAGCGGTGATGTTACTGCAGAACGGATGGTCAATGCAAGCACTTGCAGATACTTTGAATGTGAGTAAAGATTGCATTTACATGTAAATTAAGCAAAAATGGAATGCAGAAGGAACTGTTGAGTACGTCCATAGAGGGGGCCGTCAGAAATTCAGTACTATGGAGGAAGACGGACTCGTCCTTGACCACCTCCGACAGAATCCTTTTGATACAGCAGTGACTGCCTGCTTCTTAACAAATTTTCCTGCTTCGGTGGAAACCGCAAGACGACGTATCAGAGCATCTGAGCTGAAGAATTTTTCGGCTGCAAATAAAGTTGCTCTGTTGCCACGGCAGAGGTTAAACTTTGCCAACCAATTTGTCGGTGTGCCACAGGACTTTTGGGACAACACAATTTTTTCAGACGAAAAAGTTTTTCAATCCTGCTATGATGGATCTGTGCGTGTATACCGCCCAAGAAATTGCCGATATGAAGAACGCTATATAAATCCTACAGCTCGTAGTGGTCGCTTCTCCATCAACGTGTGGGCATGGATATGTTGCCAAGGAGCAGGTGTTACTTGGAGAATCAGAGAGCGTCTTACTGGTCAAAGCTACGCTCGCATTTTGGAATATGTTATGTTACCTTCCGTTTCCAATTTATATCTCGAGAACTTCACTTTCCAGCAGGAAAATATTTTTATTTCCTCTTTCCTTTTTCCATATTTCAATTAAATTTATATTTCAGGATAATTCCTCTATTCACAAATCACGAGTTGTTACTGAATGGCTGAATACAGACCATATTAACACTCTGCCTAGTGTTAATATTACCTATTAACAAGTCGCCGAATTTAAATCCGATAGAAAATGTATGGGTACAAATGGAAAAAGACATGTATAGCAGAAATTTCCAACCAGCGAACGTAGAAGAACTGTGGTTGGCGATTGAAAATGCCTGGGAAAATATTGGCGAGGATTACACCAGGACACTAATATTGTCTATGAGAAATAGGCTTCAAAAAGTTATAAACGCGAATGGTGCTTGGACCAAATACACTGCGCAACTTATTTAACGCACAACCAAAAAGTTAACTCAAATTTGACGTTATGTATTTTCGACAATTTTTGTTCGATTTGGTCGATTTTTTTTCAAATTGTAGGTTTTTCTCTTAGGAATATCGCTGTCTTAGTTGTTTTGGTAAAAACGAATGATTTTGATATTATACCAGGTGCTATAAAAATGTTATGTTTTTTCCGAAATTTCAAAACGTCCTGTGGGCTATACAAGGTATTGCAAGTTATTGCAATTATAGCCAATTTAAATCCTCATGTTTTTTCTACATTTTCTTTTTTTATTCATTTGTTTATCTCTGTTACTTCATGAAATACACCGTTTTGAAACACCATATGCTTTTAGTCACATGAAATGCGTTTATCGGACAACTCAAACAGCTAGCAAGCTATGGAAATCGAAGATTACACGTCATAAACTGACAACTGTCTCATTAGTTTTTTGTTGACAGTCCAGCAATAATTAGTGAATAATGGAACGCCAAACCAGAAATTTAACTCGTGATGAATGTGTTGAGGCAGCTACATTACATGGTGTAACTCCACCGAGTTACAACCGCATAGCTGGAAGGTTGGGAGTGTCTCACACAACTATAGCGAGAGCAATTCAAAGGTACGCGGAAACAGGAGAACATTCCAGACGGGCCGGTCAAGGTAGATCTCGTGTTACCTCTGCTATCCAGGATCGTTTTTTAAGAGTAAATGCTGTAAGACAACGATTTATAACTGCAACACATTTAAGAGCACAACTTCAAGACGCAGGTGGTCCACTCATATGCGTTCAAACTGTACGCCGACGACTGAGGGAGGTAAATTTAAGACCCAGGATTGCTGCTCGCGGACCCGCATTAACAGTAGATCATCGAAGAGCCAGATTGAATTTTGCCAATGAGCATGTTAATTGGATGGAAGCAGATTGGGAACATATTCTTTGGACTGATGAGTCAAGGTTCAGTTTGTATAATTGTGACAGACGTAATCGCGTCTACCGAAGACCCGATGAGCGATACAGTCAATGCAATTTTTTGCACACAACTTTATATGGAGGTGGATCCGTCATGGTGTGGGGCGGAATATCTTTGACTGGGCGAACGGACTTGGTAACTGTGAATGGAAATCTAAATTCTGACAGATACATCACAGACATTCTTGAAGCACATGTTTTGCCTTATGCCCCCTATATAGGACCCAATTTTTTACTTATGCAAGACAATGCGCGTCCCCACACGAGTCTTATCGTGAGAAATTATCTTGAAGAAGTAGGAATTGATCACAGACTGGCCAGCCCGTAGCCCCGACCTTTACCCCATTGAACATGTTTGGGATTTTATCGGTCGGCGGTTACGAAGTGAGGGACGACAACCTCAAAATTTACAACAATTGGAAGGTCGCCTAGTCGAATTATGGAATTATGGAATGGCTAGATCAGAACCTAATCAGAACTTTGGTTTTAAGTATGAACCAAAGATGTCGGGAGGTCATTCGCGGAAGGGGTGGAAACACCAGATACTAATTCTCTATTTACTTTTGTTTTGTTTCCTGTTATTCGTTGTTTTATTGATTAAAGCAATCCATTTTTCTAGGTATGTTTTTTGAGTTTTTGTCCTTTTAAGACCTTTTTCTCTTCTAAAACACCTTGCATCTCTCAATAAATTATAAGATATCAAGGAAAACAGAACGCAAAATGAGGCATTGAACCAGTATAATGAGTAATAAATAATGAGCACTTGACAAAAAAGAAAGTTAATAAATTTAATAAAAATTACGTCAACTCAAAAATTGGATATTTTATGAAGTAACAGAGATAAACAAATGAATATAAAAAGAAAATGTAGAAAAAACATGAGGCTTTAATTGCTATAATTGGCTATAATTGCAATAACTTGCAATACCTTGTGTAGCCCACAGGACGTTTTGAAATTTCGGAAAAAAACATAACATTTTTATAGCACCTGGTATAATATCAAAATCATTCGTTTTACCAAAACAACTAAGACAGTGATATTCCTAAGAGAAAAATCTACAATTTGAAAAAAAAATCGACCAAAACGAACAAAAATTGTCGAAAATACATAACGTAAAATTTGAGTTAACTTTTTGGTTGTGCGTTAAATAAGTTGCGCAGTGTATTAATTCATAGTAATTTTCTTAAGTTCTCAGTTAGTTTGTTAATTTAATGGATTTTTTTCCAAGAGACGCCCTTACCATATAGATGTTCCTTAATAAATACTGTATATAAAATGCTGTCACCCTATAACTGACAGATATTTCAACCTAAAATAATTTTGAATGTAATCTGTTTACAAAAGCCTGCTTCACAATGGGAAAATTTCTAAAATTTCTCATAACAGTCGTTTACTTTCAATTGAACGGCACTGTACAATTAAAATATAAATAGCAATTTTGGTATACAGTAGTTAACTCATTGATAACGTTGGGTGTAGGTAAATCATTAATGTTGTTGATGGGTCCGTTGATGGGTCCAGCTGTACAGTGAGAAGCTCGAGGAGGCTGCAGTATCTTCTGTTTTCTGTATTTTAGCTGGAGGTAATTGAAAATTGCGCGTTTGTGATTGGTGGAAATTAAGACGAGGGAAATAGTCGTTGTTATATAATATGTTATAATTGATATTTTCTTATTACTTTAAAAATATTTTAATATTTTTAAAGTAATAAGTATTTTTGTTATAAAAAAATAGTTTATTAATAGTATAATTTCAAATCGTCTATTATGTTCTGGTAGTCATTTTTTAAATTTGAGATCAGAGAAAAATAGGAAAACGATAATGCATAACACCGAATTGATCAATCAAGTGTTTTGCAAGGATTTAAAAAAAATAAAGAACATGATTATGTCTGGTTACGATTCGCACATTAGATGCGGAAGGTTATTGTGTAACTATTAAAAATTAAGATTTTAATTAAAAGTAGATACACTTAAATTAGAAGTAAGGTTTACTTATTAAATAATACTTATTTGAAACGTAATTGGGTTTTATTTAGGTATCAAATTTTGGAGAAAGGAAATCCATATTATCTACATGACGTGTTAGCGCGTTGATTTTCAATATATTGACTACTAAAACAGACATATAGATATTTTTTAAATATACCCAGTTCTTCAAAATTTACAGAAACAAATGAATTCCAATTATACATGCTGTTTTATTTCGAAATATTATGCTACTTTATAGCATTAATTCTAATTAATCTATCATTAATTTTTATATTAGTTACAGAAATTGAAATGTATATATTTTAATAATAATAATAGTAGCAATATTTTATTAGCCAAGAAGAAGATACAAAATTGTACATATGGCAAGTGAAATATACAAAAAGAAATAAACAATTAAATAACAAACTGGTAACATGGTAGAACTACTAAAACAAACAATTTATAAATAACAAATATAATACTTACATGCATATGTTATAAACATTGATTTATTTATTTATTGATTTATTTATTGATGTAACAGGACAAATTGCCTAAATTTATAGTTACATCACTCAATTTAAACATAACATTCAGTATAGTCTTAAATATAAATAAAAAGTGTATAATATAATCAATAAGTGCATATTTCGTAGAAAAAAAGAAACGTGAAAACATAGTGGGCACATAAAATCAAATCAAATGAAACGTAAATAAATCACAAAGAAAAATAAATAAAACAGGAAGTTTTTCTCAATAAGAAGACTTTTCCGATTTCATTTTATATGACGAAAATTCATCTTGTGCATAGTTCTCAAAAGAACTTTCCGAGTTAACTTGGTTAAAGATTGATCATCAGAAATAGCTAGTGAAATTATCTTCAGTGTCGGAATCCTATTTTTAGAAAAGAAACCATGGATAATCCGGCGAATTGCGTATTTGACATCTTCGTCGGCGTCAATTTTCTTTCTGCCACTAGTTTCCGTTTTCTTTTTTTTGCAATAGATTCCTCATCTGTAATTGCACGAAACACACTATTCACACAGACTTTTGTCAACGAAGCGCATATATATCAACTGCCTCATTTTTAGTGATTCCAGAATACCGTTCCAATATTTCTTCGTATACATTTTTGATAATTTTCAGTTCTCCTCCTGTCAAATTCGGTCGCTTACGATTGGAATTATTGGTTTTAGAACCACTACTACTCGCATTCCTCGCTTCCATCGCATAAAACACTAAACACTCACGTATAACACAATATTATAATTCATTTATATCGCGAATCAACCGTGCATAAGGCACAATGAAACGCCGCGGTCGCGCCAAAACATGAAACAGCGCATGTGTCAATATATCCACCGAAATCCCGCGTCTTTGCCTCTGACCAATGAAATTTCATTTAATTTAGAAACGCCTAAAACTCACCAATGAAAACACGTTGCATTTGCTATAGCGGCGCAGCTAGCGGTAGACCCGGTTACTAATGAGTTCTGCCCATAATTTCTATAGAATGTACACAAATTTGCACACTAATGGCTGAGTCACCGTGCGTGTTAATCCTGGATTACGTTTAAGCCTGACTTAGTTTGACATATTTGTATGCAAATGTGTCAAAATAAGTCAGGCTTAAACCTAATCCAAGATTAAAACATACGGTACACTCGGCCATAATAGACAGACCGTTCAATTGTGATTGTGGTGTGATATTATGTATGAATCACTCCACACTATTTCGGAACCAGGGTATAATAGTATGTGTTACCATATGCTTTACCTATATGGTGAATTTGATTGCAATATTACGATACAACGCTTATAGTCCGGTCAATCTAGACAGAAAAATGAGAGCGAAGGTACATAAATTCGCATCAAGCTGAAAATTGGTAGAATTGTTAAAAATGTGATTATAAATAAAACTTAAAAGTTCCCCATTATTCCCCTGTATGGAAAAAATGTTACTCGAGGTCAAAGGTCAAAAAAATGGGTTTCTCGCGATTTTCAGCGAAACGGTAAGTCTTATCATAAAAATATATTAGACAAAAATTGTAGGTCATCATATTATCTATCAAAAATATATCAGTGCTTTTTTTTCTACGAGCCACCCTTTCTGGGATATAACGATTCAAAAAGTTGTTCAAGTTGTTATGGCCATAATATGCACACGTTTCCACGCCACCTATGAGGTAGTGTACTTAGCGCGTTTTTTTTAACGTGGTTTCCCCAGTAGACCTACTCCACGGGTCAGTTGTAATCCTGTTTAATTTCTTAAGTTGCTTCAGCAGCAACTAAATCATATTCAAATGCGACTCGAGCAAGAACAGCTTTTGCTATAGCATCGTCACGAGTCCGAGCTACTTCCAGAATTGAATCTTTAAATTGAAGTGTACTTACTTGGCTAATTCGACGGCGAAAATCTAAGGATTTTCTTCTTTCATACTCTTCATTCAATTTCTGGCCATAAAATAAGCATAGTTCTTTAAAACAAAAAGCTGATTCACTGACACGTGATCTAGTACGAGGAGG
>CAXKVY010004403.1:0-33815 GCA_964058915.1 Tetropium fuscum
CTAATCTGCTAAATTGTTTGTAAGCGTATAATAATAAATTTCCAGCGTATCGAACAAATAATATACTAAGAATATACATTTAAAAACACGCAGATTTATGTTAAATCCCTTTCAGTTTCGCGTTAAATGTTTACGCCTTAATACTTACTAGCTTGGGCCAGTTTTTGTTTGTCCTCAAATATATCTAATACCAAACATGCACTTTTCCTGATATCATAGGAATGTTCGTCGTATGATAATTTTATACCTATGAATATTAAAACTACTTCCCGTAAATTTTTGCATTAGTCATGTCGCTCTTGTTAGGGAAAATACTTAATGTATTCACACAACAGTATTTTTGAATATTCTTTTTTGTGCAAATTAGATAATAACTTTTCAAGATTCACATAATATAAATTTTGGCCAGGGCTGTGTGAACAGTTGTTATTTTAAGGACCAGTTTTATCACTTTCCATTGCATTTTATCAAATCCTTGGACGCGAAGCTACTCCCCTCTCACGGAGGGCGACTAGACGTGCTGGACACTGCACTCATGCGCAACGTGCCTATGCAGTTTAACCTCGAGAACATCAGGGAGGGATCCTCGGACCCACGACCCCATCCTGATCCACCTGGGCATAACACAGGCGGACAACGACGAATGGCTCTCCAAGAAAAGGACGGACTGGCCGGAGTTCCAAGCCCATATGCAAAGATCAATTAAAGTACCCTGAATAGAGGACGAACCTGCAGTCGCAGCAGCCATCGCCTACCTCGAGGAAACATATGCGCAGCGCTAAGTGCAAGCACAACGGAAACTAACGCGAGACGGGAAGCAGACGCAACCGAAGAAATTTCCAAGATGCTAATCAGAGACCGCGGAAAAGCGAAGAAACGTGCTATCAGGACACATGACCCAGCGGATAAGCTCTTGGTCAACCAACTCAACCAGAGAGAAGGCAGCCCTCCAAGAGCATCGAGTCGAAAGATGGCAGCTACATCTGGAGTCCCTAGACCCCCGGGATATCAGCCTATGGAAAGTGCAGCGAGCCCTGAGGTCCACCCGAAAACCAATGCCTCCAATCCGACCCGCCGGACGAGGATGAGGACCACGTAGACGAAGTGAACCGAAGGCCTAGGCAGCTAAGACGACAGCCAGATCCAACCATCATCTCCAGATCATCGGTATCCTGGCCCACGTCAACGTACGGAGGGCACCTGGTCGAGACGGGATAGGAAACCGGATTCTCAGGAAGATTTCTCGTAAAGGAGTGGCCACACTTGTGGCTTTGTGATAGCTATAGGCCGATCGGCAGATCGGCCTATAGTCCGTTGATTCCCTATATATGGAATATATGGTGCTATAAGAGTATGGCACAACGGATTGGTTATTAAGATGACGGACGCCGGTTTTTCGGTACCCCTCCTCAAGCTGATCCAATCCTACCTACTTGGCCGGACCATTCGAGTCAAAGTGGAAGGAGTGCTGTCAACCGTCAGACGCCTAGAAGCGGCAGGGGCTCATACTCTCCCCGAACCTGTTCCACCTATACACCGCGGACATGCCGAGGAGGAACAACACCACCATGGCCCTCTACGCAGACGACATCGCCATCCTCGCCAGATCCTGGCAAGCGAGGCAGGCCAGACGCTACCTGCAGGAAGCCGCTTCGCTTCTCGAGGACTGTTTCAACCGATGTAAGGTGGAAATCAACGCGGAGAAGAGCCAAGCAGTGCTGTTCCGGAGGGTTCGCAAACAGGACACGTCGACATGAACGACGTCCATTGGGAGAACAACGTCAAGCACCTTGGCGCGACCCTGGATCAAGCCCTGGCGTGGAACGAGCCCTGAAGTGGACCATAAAGATGCCACTACGAAAAAGGCAAAGTTCACCCGAGCCCTGCTGAGTGTTGGCGACAGGCTATGTAGGAGAAGATGACGCCATTCAAAGAAAACGAGGCTTGGGAGCTTGTCGATATTTGGGATAGTGGCACAGTAGTAGAGTGCAAGTGGGTTTTTGGCAAGTGGAAAAACAAAGTCATCATGAAATAAAATCTGTTATCGTGCGCGATTCGTGGCAAAAGGTTTTACTCAAAATACTGGTGTTGATTACGATGAGACTTTGCACCCGTGATTAAATATTCAAGTTTACTTTTAATTTTGGCACTGTTTGTAAAATAACGTACGTAAAGACCGCTTTCCTTAACGGTTTTAAAACGTCAAATCATTTTAAATGCGTCAGCGAGATGGTTTCGTAGTCAAAGACAGTGAGAATAAAATCTCCAGACAAAAAAGAGCAATATACGGGATAAAGCAGCCTTCACGTGCCTGATATAATAAAGTTGACAATGTTTTGCTGAATTTATGTTTTAAAAAATCTGAGATTGAACCATGTACGTAATTCTATAAAAAAGGGCCTAGTCAGTAATTAACAATAATTTTGTATTACATGCGTACGATTTTATCGTTTTTTCAAATAATAAAACTGATACAGATTTTTTGAAAAATGAATTAATGTCTAATCTTAAGATCAAAGATTCAGGGACATTAAAAAGATGTCTTGGTATGAACATTTGTAGAGATAAAACAGGATTAGTTTAGATCTAAGTCATTGACTTACATTGACCAGTTGATTGGAAGATTTATGGTAAATTGGATTGTGTTACACTTTTAAATGACAATCAAGGATCTCAAAAACTATGTACTAATCTAGTTTTCTATGATTGCTCAGAACAGAGACATCAGATACCATTTTATTGGAGATGCTATTCAAGATGGAATCATAAATGTTAAATATCTAAGAACAGATGAAATGGTGGATGATTTCTCTAGGAAAGAAAGCTTGAATAAAATCAGTATTTGCTGGACAACCATACGAAGCGTATGGTTGTCCCTTCCTACAGAAACCACATTAAACAAAATAAGAAGAAAATCATACTGTATTTTTACATGTGTGGTCTATAATAGTAGGCTACACGCGTTACATACATAACATGCAATCATACATTGAAGATGACAAATATAAAAAACGTATTTGAGCATGATAAGCATAAGATTTGCTTGAAACATCATGTGTCAGATTAAAACAACTTCAGCAGTGTACTTTTTAATATGTTTCCGTCTTGTGTTTCCGTCTGTATGTACTTACTTGTCTCATTAAATAACGTGGTACTATTATTATTGCTTAACACTATACAAATTTAAATAAAATTATATAATTTTTTGTTTGAGCATCTTAAATTCAGTCAACAGTCGTCTACTTTTAATGTATTGAGGCTTTCCTTACTATTTTATTGGATTGTTTGCTTTAGTCTCTCTGTAATTGCTGTATTGTTATTATTTCTTAATTCGATATAAACTTAAGTAATATTACGTAGCGATAAAAAGATTAACTTGTATAAATATTCTGACGCTCAGTTGACGGCGTTCATTAATAGCAGTAAAATATTTATTGTTATGCAAACCCAATCTAATGTTTCTTCTCTAATATGTCTTTGATATTCCGGGAGTATGCCGGGAATGTAGCCAATCTATTCAACTTTTTGTGGAACTGACAGTTTATATTGTGGAACTTACAATAAATAGTCCGGTGTATTAGAACCTAACCTTCATAAGAATTATGCACAAACGGTTAAAATCGATTTTTCTTTTCCGTCATGTCAGTATGGACATAAGGACCATATTCAGAACGGGAGGCCATCGGCTCAGTCACTTTTAACTTCTTCCTGTATAGTTGCGTAAAGTACAATTTCGGACTATAATTCCGTTTCCGTTGTCGTAGCGAGATCATTTCTGGGTGTAGCTCAATGTTTTTTGGGGCGAGAAACCTGATTATAACTGTCTCAAGGCCCTGACGCCCGTAGTACATAGGCCATGATATATAGTGCAAACATAACCTTAAAAAAATAAAATCGGAAAAACCAATTTCATAGCCAAACGATAGATTTTCATGAAAATTTGGAATTAACTTCATCTTAATCTTAGCTTCAAAAGTGACATATATGCCCGACTTGTGCTTTTTGTTGATCGGCCGTGTCACTGTCACATCGCCATCATTGGCATTCATTTAATGCCTAAATTGCCTAATATCATCGAACGTTTTGTGGTAAAGTCGGGTCAACAATAATTCTTGAAATAGAAGTAATACAGTTATTCTTTAATTTAGTGTATTATTTTGATGGGTTTTGTGTTAAAATTGATTTAGTTATTAGTATTCTATCAAAACATAACAACTTGTTAAATAAAAGCGCCTTTATAGTGACGATTTTAGCTTGCTGTAAGAAAAGTTATACTGCCCTGATCTCCCATTGCGGCAATTGTGGGTATCCTTTGAACCTTTTTTATGTCTCATATTTCGATGTTACAAATAGTATATATACGATACATATGATTTCATAATTGATGAAACTCCAAAATTATGTGGAATGGAAAAAAAAATTTATGCGAAAAAGTGCGATTGATTTTTTTACCATAATTCCCTTAATTTTACGGCTGCAACTTAATTTTACGGCGAAGCTACAACGTCCATTCAACAACAATTTTAATGGTAATTTCAGGAACTGCAGGTATACATATACACAATATACAATATACATTTCAATATACATATAACATTTAACTACAATATACATTTCAATATGCCCAAACCCTTCATATTCAAAATGTAACGGGTTCTCCGTTAATTTTTATCCTACATAAATAGAAAAAAGTCCAATTTTTGTTTAGAAAAAACCTAAATTTTTGTACTATTTAATTTTTGAAGTGACATAGCTTAGCCACATAGCTTAGCCAGAGAGTGGTTTGTCAAGGTCGCTTCACGACACATTTTATAATATTTTCATCTGGCAAGTGAGATAAAGCATATGACAGATATAAGGGAGATAGAGAGAGAAACAAAGATATCGAATGAAGCTTTGACATGAGCAACGATCCCCCACAAGTGTTCTAAAGCGGAAAGCAATTTTGATATAATTTATAAACGATCGTGACAGAATCGGAATTAACCAGAATACAATATTACTTATGCATATCCTGCTGGATATATCTGGATTGGGCTTTCGAATATGATCTAAATGGACGATGATCTTTTTGCGGAGGATGCGTCCTTGCCACTACTTCACTTTCTTCGTGAGAAATTCGGTTTAGATATGAATAACGACCGGAACATTGCTACGACTAAATCAGGAACAACAATTGATGCTATATTCTCGAGAAATCTACACCATTTAGAATCACGAACATATGTGTCACACTTCAGTTACCATAAAGTCAATATCTACAATACCTCTCTCTCTCTCTCACTCTCTCAACGAATCGGTAAAGAAGTATTCACTTCTATCACGTGTACTGTGTTGCACGCGAATTTTTTTTACTTATGTTTTTTTAGTTTTAGAGTTATTTGGAAATTAAAGTATTTTTTTAGTTACGTTTTTCATTTTCATCATATTTTTTTTCGAAAATCACGCATTCTAACCCAGCAAAACTTTTGGATTATATAAGTATATACTAAAATGAAGTAATTTGTCAAGGGATAATGGTCAATATCCATTCTGGTGGGAATAGCTGCGGTATTAGCGCTCATTTTTTTCTCATAAATTTGACCCACCGTTATTGCATCGTATCTCGTCTAGTTATAACGAAATTTTAAAGCAACAGTGCTCTTTTTAAAGGTCTTTTCAAGTATTACAAAAAATGTTCTATAAGTGCTTCCCGAAAAATCACTCAGTTTTCCACTATTTAACGTTGAATACCTCGAACTAAGTTGTTGCAAAAAAAAAGTCTTCTTCTAAGAGTCAAAACTCCCTTTATTTTGCACCTAGCGCATTCATAAAAAAAAGATCTCTTTGTATTCTTATTCCTTTTAGCTTTCTTGTTCCTTTTCTAGCTTCCTTTTTGGTCATTTGAGCCTTTTTGAGCGATCCCGAAGTTTTCGAGTTATTCGCGAAAAGCCGTATAAAAACATGCACTTTAAACGTTTTCGATCGCCAATAACTCGAAAAATATCGAAAAAACTATAGAATAATTTTTACTTAAAATTTGTCCCTGTATCCTATTTTCGTGGTTATTTTGAGTCAAAATATTTCGACCCACGAGAAGGGATGGCATCGACACTCAGGGGTGGCATCGAAAAAGTCGAAATATCTGCGAAAATATATATTTTAGTTTTAATCAAAATGAACATTTTTTCACATGTTTCCATATGGAAAAATTTAAAAAACGTACCTGGAAAATCATTAAAATGTCAATTGTGTGAAATATACACTATTTTTAAAAATTTTGTTTGATTATTTTTTGTGCCACATCTCTTGGATGCATTATTACAGAATATTTTACAGTCGGTCAACGAATTTCTACGCTAACCCTTGTCGCAGACATAATTTTCACATAACTCAGCAACGCATAATCGAAAATTAATAATCCGTATGTCGATGCAACGGAAATTTCACACGGATTGTGAAAAATTAAAAATATATAGTGTTGTATTAAATAAAACTCATCTATTTGGGTATTCTGCCACTATTAAAAATAATAAAAATACAAAAATTAGTAAATCAACCTCTGCGCCGATGGATCAGTCAAAGGTTGTTTATTTGGAAAAAGTTTTTGGCTAATCAAGAAATCTCACACCAAAAAGCAGATTAACAATATAACAAATCACTTTAAACGTTTACGTTTCGTTTATAATTTATTTGATTTTTTAAATTACAAACTATCACACCAGACTGTATGTCAGTTGTGCTTAAGGTTTTGAGAACGAAAGCGGATAAATTTTCGAAACGTAAATGTAAATGGATGTTATATTGTTATATAATATAATTTTTATATATTATGTTATCAACGTTACATAGAAAACAAGGTTCACTTCTTAATAGCAACTTTTAATAGGATTTAGCATGGCGGAAATCAAGGCATGGCATTTTATGAGAACTTATCAAATTTTTGAAGATCTTAAAGTCGTGGGTGTTTTTTATAGGAAATTTCACAGTTTTTAGAGTATGGCTTAATTATCCAAGATGACTAATTGCAGAAACATATAACTACATGTATATACGCAAACAGGTTGGTTTCGATAACTTTTACGCTGCTGGGTATGCCATTGTGTATGTATGCCAAAATTACTTTCTGTAACTTTCTGAACTATTTATTGCCAAAATTATTGGGGGGGGTTCAAGCGGACTCAAGCTCAAGATGGCTCAAGCGAAATATTTTTAAATTTCGCGCTTCCATCGATTGAAACCATGAGTTTTACTCTCAAGGCAAATCAATAAAATGGAGAGAGGGAAGTGTAGAAAAAGGGTAATGTATATTCCAGTATCAAATAAATAAAACCACAGATAATATTAGTGTTCAGGAACAAAATGTGTCTGATGGTATGTACTTACTATTTCATTAACTTTGTAAAGCAATGATATATGTGAATACGTCTCTGATGAAAGACTTTTATTTGTTTGGTTCGTCACCAAAATATTTCACTAGTTTGGTTTGGTTCTCACCTGTCACATACGGTTCTTATAGTAATTATATGTTGAAACATTATTATTATAAACATCACTGCGAAAGTAGAAGAGTAGCATTTGATAGGGTTTTTGTTTTCACCATGTTTCTATCACTGTTTGTCACAAAATTTTAAACATAAACCACTTTAAAAATGTCCATCCGTCTGTCTGTCCTGGCGCCGTGTATCTTAGCACACTATTTTAATAACGTAAGATTTGACAATTTTTTTTTAAAATCCTTTTTGCCTTTGACCTAAATTCAAGAACTAATGCCCCCACAGTGGGACCCTAAACCACACAGAACAATAATCTCAAGAATAACAAATATTACAGATCTAAAACATTTCTAGTAAATTATGAGAGATGTAGCATAATTTATCAGAATTTCATAAAATTCAATAAATATCCGGTATATAACCTAAAGTATCTGTCAGTATTGTCAGTCAATAAAAACTCAATCAATAGATTCAGTAACACTAATAAGTACTTACTAACAAGTAGCGCGGTCGTAAAGTTCTGAATTTACAATCGAGGGGCTCCGGGTTCAAACATTTCTTTTTAATATCACGCTTATTATTAATTTTCATATATAATATATCCAACTTGTTGCTACAACAGGTAATAATATATTTAAAACTTTTCACATACATTAATTTAAAAAAATATAGGTAAAATGATATTACCGAAATAAGTAGTGAACTTATTAATATGAAGGCACCTCTTGCATTATTATTGTCACTCTTATTTGGATATTTGGACAGAAGATGTAAAAAATGCGATACGTAGAACGGTCCACGGTTTCTTTAGAAATAATGAATTGCCCGCTTTAGATAAGGTGCTGCAAGCTGCAAAGTATAAGTGTGCAGGGCTAGTCTGGCAAATATTTTGAAAGACGTGAATTTTACGTATGGAATGACAGAAAGGACGAAAAGACAGAAAGAGTATTCTTATAGAAAGATATGAAATAGTTGCTTGGCGCATGCATTATCTGCGAAAAATAAAAATGTTTGGAAACGAAGGGCGCAAAATTTATTACACTGATGAAACATGGACAATGAAGGACATACTGTGAAGAGGGTATGGCAGGATGGAAACGTGAAAAATGCATGGCAAGCTGCGATTGAAGGCTGGATAACTGGTTTAAAAATGTCGTCTGGAAAAGGTCGCCACTTAATCGTAACATAACGCATATTGGAAGTGGTAGTGGATTTTTGCCTAATGAAGAATTGATATTTCAATCCAAGAAGACCGAAGACTACCACGATGAAATGCGTAGAGGCACTACAGCAATCTTGGAGAAAGAGAATAATTCAATGGTTAACAGAAAAGGGCGTTCCTTACCAAGAAGCTTATTTGAAGGTGGAATTATTGCAAGTTGCTAAGGTAACATATCCATAAATGTAAGAAACTGGCAGTGGATGAACTGGCGTTGACGCATGGAGTAACATTGTTGAGATTATCTCCTTATCACTGCGAATTGAATCCCATTGAATTGATCTGGCCCAAGTAAAAGGGGAAGCGGCGAGAGTGAATCGAACTTTTAAATTAGCTGAAGTCTTCAAGGAGCAATGGATAAAGTCTGTTATTCTTCGAGGTATATTTTGAGCTGCTACATATTCTGACGCGGATTTGGCCCCGATGCTTGACAAGACGGCGTGGCGGGGCGGTCAAGTTGCCCCCCAACTGTAGTAACCAAACCGAAATTTTCCAATCCTATTCCGAATTTTCAACACCTTTCTCTAGGAACCGGAATTGGACATCATATGGGGGTGTAAAATTGACGGTTGCCCTCCCCCCTTTGCGCGAATGCAAATAATTTTACAGCTGTTATAAACATTTAATTTTGCACACCTATTTCCAAATTTTGCATAACCTCAGATTAGCCCCTACAGCCTCTTGGAAAAATAACTTTAGCCCAAGATACACTCAAGATACCAATTAAGCAGTCATACTCGCTGCCTACAACCGGCTAGTGCCTGTGCGGCCTATTGCCCTTCGTTTTTTTTTAAATTACGGTGTTCAATATAATTTGAAATAGGTACTACAGTACCTACTAAAAAAGGTGATTGTATCTACTAAATCTAGTGCACTTGTGCCCTGGTCATCCTCTCCTCGAATCACAAAATTACAATTATTTTGCTGCCATTATATATTTTATTCTTACAATTTTGCACAATTTTGAGCCCTAGATTACTCTAAAGTACCTCAATTGGAATCCATTTTGTGTCCAATAAGTTAGTGCCAAATTCAAACGTAAATTAATATCTCTAGTACTATACGTTTAGTTGCAATGTAGCATTTCATATAAAATTTGACATGTGACAGTGATAGACTTAGTAATAAATAGGTGAGAAAAATTGTAGGCATCAGTGCCTTTCAATACAGGGAAGAATAAAACAGAATTTGACAATTTGCCACACTTAAGAATATCATACACTTTTTGATTGTGTGGCATCGTAGTCTTCCCAGCGCTTGTGCCTTAAACAGGATGCTCTAAAATGTCCGTCGCCCACATTTGGTCACTACAAATTTTACAAAAGACGGTGGGGGCTAATCTGAGGCTGTGCAAAATTTGGAAATGGGTTTGCAAAATTTCGAGTCAGCGATGTTACATGATATCTTATAAAATTTATAGATTTAGGTATATAATTTTCATATAAGGTGCAGCAGAAATTATATGTTTCTCATATATTCGAATTATAACATTCGATTTAATGTATGCATTAATTTGCTTAGTTAAACTGCAATCGAAATAGCATTAATGTATAAATTAACTTTTAAAGATATTAGGAAATGTAAGTAGTAGATAACCTCGATTTATTTGGATAACATAGCTTAATACAAAATATTTGTCATTAAACGCTTATTAATAAACAACAACTATTATAATAAGTTATGTGCGACAAAGAACATTCTACTTGGTAGGTAGCTTCCTATTTGTTTATGTTACTGTATACAACTTTAAGTAAGCAACCGTTTCCTCTATGCACTGGGTGACGATCGCACATGTGATTAACGCAGTAATTAAAATTTCACTTTTATTGTGTCCTTGCATTAGTGTGACTTACAACAGTACAGAGAACAGGTAAAAGCAATATAATAACAAATCAGTTTCTAAAGTTTTATATGCATTATTAATATATATATATATATATATATATATATATATATATATATATATATATATATATATATATATATATATATATATATATATATATATATATATATATATATATATATATATATATATATATATATATATATATATAATAATTAATACAATTAAATAATAATTATAATAATTAATTAAAGAAACAATTAATACATACAACCAACAAATGATTTTAGTTTTGACTAAGCAAGCAATTTCTGTATCACTCCCTCTTTGAATGCTTCAGAACTCTATTGTATATGTAATTCAATATTTTCCCGCATATAGTTGGAACAAGTAGTTGTTTTTCAATAGGTTCAACAAGATTTTATGCATTTTAAAGTTTAACATCTTCTGGATAACTGTATGCCTAATGCTTTTATATATCATATGTTCAAAAAGAACAAATATAAATAGTAGACTAGGTTTGTGTATTCTAAGAATTTGAGTTCCGTCAAAAACTAATGTCATAAAACGTCACTGCAAGTGTTGGAGTATTAATATTTTAAATTCAAGTATAAATGATCAATGAAATAAATCGTATACTGCTCTGAAGATACTCAATAAAGGTGAAAGAATTTGTACAACTTCTAAGTGGTTCGTTTTCGTGTGTATAGTGGTTCGTTTCCGTATATATGTCCAAATATAGCGCTGTGTGTGTCTTCCTTCTTATTCGTCTATTTGCTTATTTCTCTATGTAATGAAATGCTACAAACCCAAGATTACTTTTCACAAAACAAATATGAATAGCAAAGAATTTCAAAGCTAATATATTTATATATATATATATATATATATATATATATATATATATATATATATATATATATATATATATATATATATATATATATATATATATATATATATATATATAAGGTGAAAATAGGACTTTTTTCCGAATTCTCGAAAAAATTATTATTACATAAAATCCAACATATAATTTTAGTTTTGACCAAGTAAACAATTTCTCTATCACTTCCTCCTTAAATGCTTATTAATTATATACGTAATTCAATATTTTCTAGCTTTAAGATTTTAGGCATTTTAAACTTTAACGTTTTCTAGCTAAATGTATGCAAAATGTTCTATATATTAATATGTTCAAATAGAACAAATATAAGTAGTAGACTAAGTAGTTATTTTCTATGAATGTGAGTTCTGTCTAAACTAATGTTACATGATAATGTCACTATGAGAATAGTAGGTATTAATAGTAAGTATAAATGACCAATTAAATAAATCATACATCATTTTGAAGATCCTCGGTAAAGGCGAAAGAACTTCTAAATGATTCGTTTCTATATATATATATATATATATATATATATATATATATATATATATATATATATATATATATATATATATATATATATAAATTAGCTTTGAAATTCTTTGCTATTCATATTTGTTTTGTGAAAAGTAATCTTGGGTTTGCAGCATTTCATTACATAGAGAAATAAGCAAATAGACGAATAAGAAGAAAGATACATTTACCAGTGCTATATCTGGACATATATACGGAAATGAATATTTTTTATATTGTAGAATATTGTGCTTATTTCTCTATGTAATGAAATGCTACAAACCCAAGATTACTTTTCACAAATATATATATATATATATATATATATATATATATATATATATATATATATATATATATATATATATATATATATATATATATATATATATATATATATATATATATATATATTTCTTTTCTATTTCTATTTACTACTAGCTGTTACCCGCGACTTCGTCAGCGCGAATTTATCAAAACATTATTTCATTTGGTTGTAAGTACACTTTTTAAATTGGAAAACTTAAAATCTAATTCAGAAATATTTATTTTAAAAACAACTATCTACCTGCGTGCTTAACTAAATAATCCTATAAATAAATAAATATCCTATAACAATTTAATCAATTTTAATGTAAATCAAAAAACTTCACTCTTAATAAGAACGAATTTTCATGAAAGAAAACCAAACGACGTTAAATATTTGTTTTCTATCTTGGCCTTGAGCAACGATTTCTAATTATTTAGTCATGTATATTTATCAAATAAAAGTTGTAAACTTAACTGCCTACCTACTTAATACGAACACATTTTAATGAAGGAAAACCAAACGACGATAAACATTGATTCTTAATTATTACGTATAAAGGTCAAGTACTAGAAAAAAAATATTTTAAGGCAAGCGTTGAAACACAAATATCCACAATAGCCCACTTACGCGTTTTGAGCCCGCGCGAATGGCAGCCTTTGTGATATTAAGTCATGGGTGGGGGGAGCTGTGGGAGGCGCCTACTTAACACTGCTACTTCAGTTTATTTTAATATTACTGGAAGGTCGAAGATTATTACTCCAAGCAGATAAAAATACTCGGGCGAATTTATCGGTGGTTGTATTTATATTAGATGTATTATACTTTCCTATTTGAATCGGATTTTGTTCATAATTTCTTGGATTTTGATTTTTTTACGTGGAACCCTGCTTATTATTCTAAAATAAAAACAGCCGAAATTACTCCTTATAATATCAGTTAACTGCCAGTGACAGTCCCGTCAAAATCGGTGCAGCTGTTTCGCCGGAACAAACAGACAGATAAAAAATTTAAAAAATGTTTTTTTAGTAAAATGAAATAAAATTTACTGAAATGAGATGCTATTAATTATGCTATTCCAATAAGTGCTCCATAACCTTAAAAGAAATAATTAAAATATTTAAGAAAAACTGAATTTAGGATTTTTGGGGCTCGATTTTTGTCTTAGGGGCATAAGAAAACATTATAAAATGTGGTATTAAGTATTATCTTTATTATGTATACTATCAACGATATCTATTTGGTCATTTTCTGACCACGTTTACAAGAAAACATTAAAAATTATGTTACTTTGGCAACAGCGGAGTCATGTTTGTACAAAGAGAAAGTATAAACATATCTCAACATGACCCCGGTGACCTGGTAGACCTGGGCCAGGTGTAGTAGTAGTTTACTCTTCGGCAGTGGTCAGTGCGGTTTCTGTGATTTAGATAAATGTTTGCCATTTTTACTTTACCCTTTGTCCTACAGTTAGGTTTGTTGTTTTTTTTCTATTTAGCGCATTTTCACACTGTAGTAGTAACGTAGTTGCACTGAAGCTACATTGGTGCTTTTACCATCATAAAGTAGTATATAATATCTTTATACTTGACAGTTTAGTTCTTAATTTGCGCGGTGAAATTAGTGCATGTAATGTTAGCGTATACTGTGAATATTTTTTGTGGATGCATGTATTTTTCCCCACAAATTATTTTCAATACCAATCGTTAATAAGTGAGGGACGAAATAATTTTATTATATTCACTGTCGAAGGTACTCTGTGCAGAAATGCGCAAATCATCAGACAAAAAAATAGGATATGGAAAACATGATAATTGGGAGAACGAGTGATAATTAGACAGAAAATATAATTATGTTAGTTATAATATGGAAGGCTAATATGGAATGATAATATGGACAGATAAGAAAACAATGAACTTGGAGATGTAGGTAGGGGTACAACAGTTAATGACATAGTTCATAAAAGGGGACCTTTACTTGTTTGTCTAGTAGTAGTTAGAAGAAGAAACAGAAATAAATTGTGCTTGAGAGTATATATATATATAAGGACGAAAATTATAACGAGAAAGTTAATAATACGTAATAGGCTACAGGCTTTATGTTTCCTAAATTTGAGGATATATTGAAACGAAATTTTTCGGCAATCAAGAGTATCTAAATAGTTCAGGTGTAAGGGGAATACGTTTTCCATTATCTTAAAATTATCATTTGCTCTATATTTCTTCTGAAACAAAATATTGTTTAAACCGTCAATAAATTTTTGTTGAGCCTTTGATGAATACTAAGTTGCCGATATCTCAAAACATATTAATATTAAACACAGAACGCTAGAAACAAAAAATCCTGTGAAATTTAAATTTCACATTAAATTACCATTAGGATCCATTAAAATTACCATTAGGATCTGTGTTCCATTAAAATTACCATTAGGATCTGATTTTACTCGTCAAAAGTCATAAATCACCGCAGCAGAAGTTTCCTACATTAATTTATTTTATGTGAATATTAAATCATTTTTAATCAGTATAATATTTTCATCCGCCATTTTCTTAGTTTTGTATTCAGAATTTCTTTAGAATTTCCTAAGCAATCTAAATTCTTAAAAATCTATAAAATATCATTGAAAATAATAAAGTTTATAAAATTTCCGGTTAAACCGGAAACAAAAATAGCTGTTAGAGATGTTATTAAAACATGCATCAGTTTCAATACACTACATGCATAGAAATCGGTCTCTTTTTGAAGTAAAGCAATATATATAGTCAACAAGGTAAAAATTACAAAAGTTATAGACAAACAAAAAGGGGGGGTGTTCGTTTTTTGCAAATGTCTGAAAAACTATTGCAGATATCGGAAATTGGTCCTTTAAGAGCTAAAAAAAAGGTCCTTAAAGTGCAGGAAACCACCTAAAATGCCCCATTTCTCGGAACTGTATATACCACCAATATTTATAATTTTAAATTAAATGTATATATATATATATATATATATATATATATATATATATATATATATATATATATATATATATATATATATATATATATATATATATATATATATATATATATATATATATATATATATATATATATATTAATGAAATGGTTACTCTTTGTGTCAAGGTAACATTTCAATAAATTTGACAGAACAACAAATAGCAAGTATTTTGTTATATTATGTGCAAGCATGATTCTGACAAAAAATGTTGAGGTTGCAGTCAGAGGTTATGGCTGCAACCTCCAATTTTTTTGTTTCATGTTTATATATTTATATATGTATATAAATCGAAGATAAAACAATATGATAACTACATTTGTTTAACAAGAAACTTATACCTAATCCACAATATAACAATAGGACAGCCAATTCGATTTATATAAAAGGAGTTCTTAGTTTGAAAAATGTAGTATAGTTGTTTATCTAGTGTTGAAGATAACTTGTTATCGAAATACACATAGGAGGCATATGTATAGTTTAATATACCTAACACATCTGAATTATCGTTATATGTGCTATTTTTAACAGAGAACTTATAGTGGTATTGTGGCAAGATTTTCTAATTATCCAAACTAGGTATCTACTGATTTTTATTGCCGATTGCTTTTGCTGAGTAAGTGTTTTTTTATATAAAATTTAGATTTTTTTCTCAATTAGAGTTTTACGGTATATTTCTCATTTGATTAATCATATGAAGGGCAAGCGGATATATTGTTCATACTTGTCTCCATTTTCTCCATATTCTAAACAATGTATAATAACAAATAATAATAATATGAATGGAAAAAAATACTGCTAGAATTATTTTGTTTATATTTTTTTTCTCAGAATATATGTATGCATATTTTAAATATCTATGCTGATACATGATTTAAATTGGCACTTTTAATTAATATTACCTCCCATATTAAGAAACTAAGACATGCACACCTAAATATAGTATATCTTAAATGCTTCCTGTGAATATAAATTTTATTACAATAGCTATTAATACCACAAAACGTAACAGTTATCTACTAAGAAGCTAGGTTTATACGTTGACTGAAACAAGCAACATACCATCGATCGGGTTCGTATATATTATGTGATATGCAATACAAATCCTCTATACAAGAAGTGTATAATATAATATAGTTGTCTTGATAGAGCCACTGTTATTCTTTTTGCGTTTTTATCTGTTTAATAAAAGTTGTATCATTTGATGTCACTTAATTTCATAAAGTTTGATACATATTATATCATATATATATACATATTGTATATCATACATACATATTAATCGCTATAGATTGAAATAAATGCCAAAATACAAATAAATGTTAAAATACAAAATATATAAAAGAGTGCTAAAAGTGACTAATTTTATTGTGAATATCATCCCGAAAGAACTGAAGACTGCTGAAGTATCACTAACTCATTTGTTTTTCAAAGAAAAAGTACCGGATACTTATCAGATACTTACATAATTATTACATCGTTCATAGGTAGGTACATTTTTTTTAAAGAAAAGACGCAGCTTCCACTAACATCGAGACACTACACTATACTCGATGTGCATTTCGCTAACCAAGTTAGCATCATCGGAGGTAATTAAAACTTTTGAATTTAAATTTTTTGGGTAAAAATTATATTTTAATCAAATCCTAATGCTCACTTGGTTTCGGAAACACGTATCGGGTGCAATATAGTGTTTCCGCCGAAGGATCTTTTTCGTTTCACACCGAACGCATATTTTTGAATCGTAAAACCAATGGTATTAGTATTAGTTAGGTATACCTAATTGTTGCACAAAGATTTTTAATTTCTGTACCTACAAGCAAGAAACCGTTGATGGTTCGACAGACTAAACCAGAAATTAATTAAGGCCTACCTATTAACAGATTACCTCTTATTTTGGTGATGCGGCTGTTATAGCCGCATGTTAAACTTTGCCACAGGAGGGTTTAACAATGGAAAGAATGCAGGATAAAAATTCCGATATCGTCACGTTCTCTATTAATAAATTAATTACAAAGGTTCCCATTCTATTTGTGTACTATAGTTACTTACACAAAGAAGACAAATTTGCATTATGCACTGAGCTTGACAGAAGCTTCTGTTGCATATTTTAACACCTTTCTTACTAATACGTCGTTGTTCAACTCTCGTGTGGCGTGTGACGGACATTAGTCATGTAGTCATGTATAAATTTCTGCCACTAGCGCAGAACATTTTTTAACCGCTTTTGAATATGATCCGCTTATTCGGAAAATAGTTTTATCCATCCTATGCCCATGCGTCAATTGTTATTAAACAAGTAGTAAAAAATGATTTTCTTCTCATACTTTCACTTATTACGTTTTTCGTAGTAGGCGGATTGAAAAAACAGTCACAGATAGAATACGTACTTTATACTATATATTTCAAATACGTATATTCATATATTCGTTACATAATTTACTATAAATCTACGTAAATTAAATTATTGCAAAATTATTTTTGCCGCAGTTATACTACAAAAAAGAGCAAAAATGTGTTTTTGCGATTTCAATGCGTAGGTAACTTACACTTTCAATAAACATACTTGAAAAATTGAGATTTAGTAGCTCTTAAAGATATTTTGAGCCACATACAAGGCTTTTGCTGAAAATGTCCTCACATCAATAATTAAATTAAAAATTCATTCGGATGTCGTAAATGGAAATATATAGATAGACCAAAAATTTAAAAAGCATGCTATACAGAGTAAGAAAGGCTCCACTATTGTGCATTTTTAAATTTTTTTTCCATATTTCTTAATCAAATTGATTTTGCAAAATAAACAAATTCACAGAAGTAAGTAATTTTTTTATATAAAGAAGCGAAACCAATTTCAGTATAAAATACGTAATTTTACACAAATTAGTGTTAGTAGACCAGGGCTGAAGTCTTTGAAAATGGTAAAAAGTGAAAAAAAATAATAGTAGGATGAAACCCATTGGAAAAGGAAGAGAATATAGCAAAAATGAAAGGAAAAATTATTTACGGGCGATCTGAGGTCGGGAAGTAGAAGGGGGTGAGTTTTTAAGGGTAAAAAATGGTTCATCTCGATTTTCGGCAAAACTACAAGTTCTATGGAAAAAAGTTAAGTACAAAGTTGTAGGTAATAAAAACTTCTACAACTTTTGTATATATACTTTTTTCACATAACCTCAAAATTAATGAGAAAAATTCAAATAACCAAGTTTTTGGTTTTTTATTTTTCTTTTACAAAAAAAAATTTAAATAAATTTGGTGAACATTTACCTTTTTATGTCCCAAACACACTGTAATTTTTTGAAACTAATTAATGTAATTTTACTAATGTAATGTAATGTAATTCTGTAATTTTTTGATTTAAAATATTAATTTTTTCACCTTATTTTAACTTAATATCGAAAAAGCACCCTAATTTTCATTCGAAAATTCTCCCGTCAAAATATCTGCTTTTTTTAAAAAATCGGTGGGCTTTTTGTACGTTGAAATCTCTACTTTCTGATGGTGTAAAAAATACTTTACTATGATAAATGTTCTCAGAAAATGCAAAGAAACGAAAAAGACTCGAATCCGAAAATATATTTTTTTTAATCATTATATACAATTTTGAGCTATTTGTTAAAATTTACACTTTAATTACTCGAAAAACTTAATATTTCATGTTACATTGATAGTAGTTAGCATTGATAGTAGTTAGTAGTGGCAGTTTCGCCGGAAATCGAGATAAACCGTTTTTTACCCTTAAAAACTCACCCCCTCCATTTCCCGACCTCAGATCGCCCGTATATTATTTTTCTTTTCATTTTTGTTATATTCTCTTCATTTTACAATGGGCTCAACACTCGCGTCAACGCCTGAATGCATGCTGCCCAATTTTGCTACCGGTGTTATACATAAAAGTGTGTGAACCAATTATTAATTTAAATAATTGTTGTAATTGAAATGTTTATCCATTTAAAAATCTAACCCCTAAATAGTAATAACGCACTCCATAGAACTATAAATAAATCCAAGTTGAAATAATGTGTGTATATTGAAATGAGCGTAAATTGAACAAATGGTGAAAACACTAATTTGTTTAGAAAACTGTTTGTTTATCGTATCGGAATATTTTTTTAATTGTGTAAAATTGTGTACTTCTACCTGAAATTGGTGCCGTTTCTTTATATGAAACATTATTGTAGTTATTTGAATTTGTTTATTCTGCAAAATCGATTTTTGTAAACATTATGGTTCAAAATTTTTAAGTCTCTATGACATGCTCTTTGAAATTTTTATGTTTATGTTATTTTCATGTTTTTGACGTTGTTTTCAAAATTACAGCACATATCTTGCATATATGGCTCAAGATCTTTGTGAGAGCTACTGAACCCCAAATATTTAAGTATTTTGATTAAATGGCGCCAAAGTTAGTTATGCCTAAGAATTGAAGTAGCAAAAATACATTTTTTGCGTTTTTTTGGGAACAATAATTTTGCGACAATTTAATTTTCGTAGATTGATAAGAAATTTAATAATGGATACCTAAATTATCATTAACTCTTTTTGCAATCCGACTACAGCGGAAAAATAACCGAAATTTTAAGGGAAATTATAAGAAAACAAATAGCTTTTTAACAATTTGTTGAATAACAATAATTGAAGCATACGCTTGATGGACAAAAATATTTTTTATTCATATTCCAAAACGATTGTAAAAGGTTCCGAGCTAATGGAAGAAATTCCTTTTTGAATGCTTTAACTACTCGATTATGTTTACTTAATTGCATGACTCGCAATTTACTTTAAAATGAAGACAGATAGGCATTCTAAAAACTATTTTAATATTTCTGATATATAAATATGATTATAACAGATATAACTAATTGTTTTATACGTCAATCTAGATATTAATATTATAATTAAAATTTGTTTGTAAAATCTCATGAAGATAAAAAAAATATCATAAAATCTGTAAGTACATCGACAGTTAAGTGATTTAATCGTAAATGTTAGTTAGCACTTTAAGACTGCATATTTTAAAGTAAAATCATTAAAATCACCTGCTCATTTTAAATTATCCGCGTCACACTTATAAACAGTACCAAACAATTATAAGAATTTCTATTGTACCTACATTTTTATCAAGCGATAACATAATTTTGAATCAGGTTAGTCAATTTTTAGCAAAAAATAGCAGTTAACGTTTTGTAATTGTTAGTTCTATAACAAAACTTTCTTTAAGTGTACAAACAATAATTGGTTATTTATTTCATCACTTGCATTTTGTGGATTATAAAATCTGGTATTGCAATGTGGACGCAATAGTTGAAAAGGTGCTATAGTTCGGTATTAAGAAGCTTGTTCCGCTAGTAAGAAAAATATAATTAGTTACATTAGAAAATTGTTAAGTACTCAAATACCTAAATAAAAAATTAAATATTCACTCTTTTACTATTTTAGCCAAATGGCTTAAATACAAAACATGTTAATAAATATTTTAACTTATTTGCCAGGATTATTATTCACTATAGACATTTTATTATTTGACATTTTCTTTGTTGGGTTTTATGTTACATTTCGGTAAATATTTACCTATAGACCGGCAGATAGTGACAGATTTTCAGATGTGATTTAACCCAGTATGACTTTTGGAGGGTATTATGATATACATATTGCATATTCTGATGATAATAAGTGAAAATTAAAGAATCATCACGGGTTCCTCATATATTTTCTTCATATATTATCTTCTTCATATATTATCTTCATATATTATTTTAGCACCACCATGTATTATAATTCTTAATGCCAGCCTGCATAGAAACAAAATAATACATTTTTTTAAATGCAAGCACACCTAATCGTGACAACAATTTGGAACTGGTTTGGTTTTAAAAATTTGGCACTGTAGATAGGTGTCATAGTTCTAAATTTATAAAATATTTTCAACTTCCGGTCATCTCCGGTGTAACCGGAAATTAATCAAAGGCTATTATTTTAAATAGAATCTCAAATTTTACCATTTAGTTTAACAAATTTAAACCAAGAGTGGTATTTGATTTTATGAAACAACTTCACCATATCTTTAACCGGGTGTCTAAAAAATATGTTATTAATTGGAAAATGAACATTTCATACATTATTAACGCAAATGACGGAAATAATATAAAAATCCCCATCTATCCATATAAGGTGTTCCTATACCTATTTTCAGCGAGTTCTTAATTATTAGCGTTTTTACTGGAAAGTGTCGTTATCTGTTAATAACTTTAAAAATAACATTAATAGTGATATAAGTATAGAGACATATAATAATAGTGACATAATGACAGAATATAAATTTTATTATCGAGTACATTATTTTGAGAATTAAACTGAAATTTATTAAAAATATATTAAAATTGGTACTTCATATAACTTCATATTACGTAACTTACATATAACAACATATTTTTTTGTTTAAAATGTTGTCCATTTTCACATTTTCTCCAGAAGCTCCATTGTATCCACAGGTGTTTTGTATACAATTTCTTTGATCTTGCACCATAGATAGGAGTCTAGAGGCGTTAGATTCGGAGACCGGGGTGGCCAACTCCAAGGAACTTGACGACATACAACGGTCTTCAAACATATCAGATATCTGCTTACACGTCACGTGTACAATGGGCAGGAGCTACATCCAACTAATATTAACAATTTTGAAAATTGCTTAGGGATAGGCGTAGAAATAACCCAAAACCTTTATTTAGTTTACATAATTTCCAGTTTCATGACTTTTCTGATTTATTGGAGCATAATATTCTCAAAACTAAGGTAATTACTTTCAAGTCTTCTAAATTTAAGATCTTTGCCTTCATGTTGAACTATAAGGATATATATTTCTCATGACGTATAAATTACTGATTTACGTATAACGGAAAGTTTTCTAAAAAATAAATATTATCAAAACACCAAGTTTCTAGTTATTGGTCCCTTTCTTCCAGTAATTGACCTATGACGTCCCGTTATGGGCAGGCCTTTAGAACTCGCCTATGTGCCTACCTAATTCAAATAAAAATATCTGTAACAATGTAATATTTTATACATTTATTTTTGATTAAAATGAAAAAATACCTATATTAATATATAAATATTTTAAATGTAATACATTTGATAAAACATCTAATTTAAAAGCTCTACCATAAAACACACCACAATTGGACAATTATATATGCTAGAGAGATAATACGATTTTTTTTCAAGCATGTACAAACAAAATTTGTTTTAAAAAGATTTTTTCCAAACATATTTTGTGATATTGTCTTTTACAATGTACACCTTTCCCATTATTTATTATAGTTAAATTTCGAGTACAAATAAAACATAATCCTAATCACTTTTTTCATCGCTGAAAAGTTCTCACTTGATTCTCGTTAGATTTTGAAAGTCGTTTTAGATAGCCTACTTTTAATTTAGAGTCATCGATGTAATTAATTTTTAATCCTAGCGATACCTACATTTGAAATTACATTAATCTTTGGTGCATATTTCACTTGAACTGTTGGTGCATATTTCACTTGGAGTTCAGAGTTTTCGTTATTATAAGGTGGCCTTAAGTGAATATTCTTTACCGAATTTTCACTATTGAGAGTTGTTTAAATTAATCATCTTTTGTATTTTCTCCGTTACATAAATGTAACTGCAATGTATTTGAAATTACGTTGATCGGTTCTTCTAATGCCGGACTATTAATTTTCTTTTTCATTGCAATCACTAGTTTATTTTGTTTTTTAGCCCTTGGTTTATTTTGTTTTTTAGTCTCTGGTTTATTTTCTTTTTCAGTCTTTTTCTTGAGTCTCTCAATTTTTCTGTCCTCTCTAACGAAGCTGTTAACTTCATCTACAACATCCATTATTTGGTTAGAGGAACATAAGCAGGCATTTCATAAATGTCGAATATTTGCAAGTTTTCGTTCTCTGCATTTGCCAATCCTGTTGTAGTTGGTAAATAATTGTAGGATTCTGTTATATCGCAAAAATTTTATAATGACTGCTCAGGTATATTAGTACGGATAATGGTACATTTGAATTAACATTGTCGCAAGTTATTTGTTGACTGATATCCGAAGTTTTGCTTCCTAGTGAAGTGAACGGAATATTTGAATCAACATTGTAGCAAGTTATTTCCTGTCTGATATTGTGAGTTATTTTCTCGAAAGCATTCACTATTATTAATATTTTGTATTGAAGGTGTTATTTCCATCGGTTCCAAATCGTTATATGCCATACAATCTAAAAAATATATTATTTGTATATGAAAAAAAATATAATTTAAACCATGTACTTACCTTGCTTTATTTCTGCCAGAGCGTAAGAATGATTCTCATTGTTTCCGAACTATTTCCATAGCTAGCTGTTTCCATAGTGTTGAACTGTGGATCATTTTGCTTTAATTTCAGACTTTAATCTCTGAATTCAGACTTCCACACACATAAGGTTATATTATAACTTAATTATTTCCTGTGGATAATTTTTTAAATGTTTTTTTTGTACAATTTTCACTGTTTTTATTGCAGTTTTTGATATCCTACCCCATCCATAATAATTGATGTATGACTCAACGAAAGAATGATATACTTAAGGTTTTCAATTCATGTCAATCAAAGATATTTCATAATAATTTAAATTTAGGGATAAATATTTGAATCTTTTAATCTGAATCTGAATTTTTGAATCTGAAATTTGATTTTCTAATTCGCTACTACTTATGTTTAGTTTATCAAAGGTGGGTAAGGACGGCAGGATACAGACGATATGTAGACAATATGTTTTATTAAAATTTATTTATATCTTTATTTATACTTTATCTTTCAATAATTCCCAAGTGAGATAAAGAATAGCCATATCATCTGCGTATGATGGTCCACTACCTTATCTCAAAAGTCCTAAGAGTTAGAAAATAAAGATAAATACCACAGTTATTCAGTGTCTCATGAATTTAATTTTTTTTAATATTTTCGAATTTACGGTCGATAATCGTTTTCAAGCTAAAAACTGGCGAGAATACGGCACTTATCAAATTTTGGAAGCACGTTAACAATAATTATACTTTTCGACCTCTACTTGAGCTTGTTTTTTGAAAATTTCATATGGGACAACTTTCACAAATTTTTGTGCCATACAGAAAATACTGAGGAGGGAAGATATACTGCAAAACGCGAGATTCTTTTAAATTGTTAATAAAAATGTAAATAAAATTAAGCTTAAAGATTTGATATTCTGACGCAGAAAATCGTGCTCTATGCCAAAAAATACGTAGGAAACACATGTTCACACATCAAAAATTCAGTTCTTGTATCTATTTAATCCCTGAGAACAGGACTATACGGGAACAATAATTACCTACATGGGGTCCAGGTAAGAAAATCCAATCTCAAAAGCCATAAGAGTTAGAAAATAAAGTAAAATACAAAAGTTGTTCAGTAACACATAGATTTTACTTATTTATTTTTTCGAAATTACAGGGTGGCGCAGAAAATCGTGGCGTTATAGAATATATTTTCTTAAATGGAACACCCTATATTTTGTTACGAATATTGATCCTCCTGGTAATTATAAGTACTTATGTTATGAGAAGATATGAAAAAGTTTGAGCAGTATTTGAATTAATTCACTTTGGAAAATCGTTTTTTTAATTTCTCAATAAATTCACTTAATTGAAATCGTGTGAAACATTGTCTGTATAAAAACAAATGTTCATTCTACTACCGAATATTTTCAAAAAATATTATACACGATGTGAAAAAAAATCCAAACTTGCCTTATTTCGAGTGCCTCAAACTCGTTTTTGTTAAATGGAACACCCCAGTATTTTTGTTCGAAAATGAGTTATTATTCCAATTCACTCTCAAATGATATAATCTGTTATATCTCTAAAATGAAAAGATCTTACGTAGTAAGCTGCTTAATATTCAATCAGCATTTTTTTCATCTTTTAGACCGCCCTATATTGTAAATTCTAAATCATACGCATATGAAACGGCTATTATTTATATCGACAGCACTTGGGAGTTATTGAAAGAAAAAGTAGGTGATATAAATAAATTTTAACCGTCCGACTGTATTACGACAACCCGCAATACACCTCACCCGTTAATACACGTTGACCGTACACGCCCGTGACACAGACGCTCAGGCAACCGGCGCTAGATGTTGCTCCACTGTATGTTGCTCCAAAATACCTAGTGCTCCAAAATACCTACCTCGGTAGTGGATTCGATTCAATCCAATTCAATTCAGTTCGATACAGAGAGGAAAACAATTGGACGGTAACCCGACCAGACGGAACCTCCTGACATATTGTTTTCTCCCTTAACAAGTAGGTTTTATTATTTTAAATAAAAGTGCTGAGGCGCCTAAAGAAGTTTTCATTTCAAGAATACCCCTGTAAATACCTACATAATTACATTTATGTTATATAATGGATTAGTTTGGTGAATCAACAAAGGATAATATCGTTATTGTTATATAAAATTATTTATTCTTATCTCTATACCCATGAAGTAATATTAGTTACAAAATAAACAATAATATTTGTGAATTATATTGTGGAATTTTCCTCTGATTGGACGTCTTCACTGCTATTAAATTCTAAGAATGAAACAATAGGTCTATGGAAGCTAAAATATGGGGTAAATACTTTAGATTCAAGTTTATCTCTCTCGCTTAGTCAACGAGTGGAGTTTCCTCGACTGAGCGTTACATAGACGAACGTGACGCGTGACGGCCTAGTCTCATTCAACACCCACAAAAATATAAGTGCCGAGCGCGCCTAAAGTAGTTTTCACCTCAAAAAGATTCAAATGTTTATCCCTAAATTTAAAATATTATGAAATCTTGTATTGACATGAACTGAAAATCTTATATAATTCTTCGGTTGTCACATCAATTATGGGATATTCGGATGGGGTGGGATATCAAATATTGGATGGGGTGGGATATCAAATTACCCACAGGAAAAAATTAAGTTACTCATCAGATCTTCTGTACAGTCTGTCCAAAGTCGTATATAACCTTCTTTAGTCATAAAATCATTCAAGTTCAGAGTTTAATGTCTGAATTCAGGTGTTAAAGACTGAATTCAGAGATTAAAGTCTGAGTTCAGATTTTAAAACCTGAATTCAGAGATTAAAGTCTGAATTCAGAGACTTCAGTCTGAATTAAACTTTCTTTACAGACATTGCCTTTTAGGGCTTCGTAGATAACGGCACTTTCCAGTAAAAACGCATATAATTAACAAACTGCTAAAAATAGGTATAGGAACATCTTATATGGATAGATTGGGATTTTTATGTAGTCTGTTGATTGCGTTAATAATATATGAGTTCAATTTAAAAAAAGTAAAATGGGTATATTTGTAAATAGTAATATATTTTTATACAAAATTACCACCCTTTGATTAAATAATATTAAAATTTGAGAATATCGTATTAATATTTCGTATTTTGATATTTATTTTTCAGTTAATCCAGTTTTGTTAAAAAAATTGACAAAATAATTAATATATCAAGAACGAAGAAATATTGGTATAGGATATGCTTAATAAAAGTTACTCAGATCTTATGTAGGATCCATAAATATAATAATATACGAGGCATTCTATTTAAAATAATAACCTTTGATTAACTTACGCGCACACCAGAAGTGAAAATATTTCTAAGTTGTAAATATTTGAATTTACATAGGCTCAAATGCGTGATATATATAAGAAAGGTAATTATATTCCATATGAAAATATGTATCTAAATATATTTTGCCAGAACCATATTGTCCGAGTCGTACAAACTAAGCAACCCTAGCACGCCAAGGCAAAGAAAAGCGGTATGAAAATGGAAACATGCCTACCTACCTGTTTATTTTCATAAATAGATACCTATTTTTTCATATAAATAGGTAGGTACCTTATACAGACATGTATTTGACACGTTTCCGTTTTCATACGGCTTTTCTTTGCCTAATGTAAAAACAACAAAAATGTTGTGTTAGTCATACCCATAAAACGAAACAATATTATTTTAAAAAATTCGGATAGTATCCATTTGACGAAAATAGTGGATTTCTACTTCTCGATTTATAGGTTGAACAATTAAAAAATATAATCTTAATGTCGCTATCTTAATGTCATGTATTAATTATTTCTGCGTATTCATTAATTAACTAGTTAGTTTATGCCATATTGTTCCATATCAATTACGTAACTTCTAAATCTAATAATAATATTAGGTATGTACCCTTGTCGTTGTTTTCGTTGTGAAATCTTAACAGCCTTATGACCTTATAGGTATATGATTTTTTATTGGAAACACTATTCAAGATGTTTATGATCCATTTACAGAAGTGGAGAAACATTATCACATAAAATATAGTCTAAATAAATATGGAATTTATAAAAGTACGATAGCTGATAGGTATACACTGCACTGATTCACAATATATGTGAAGTAAATTACCTTCGATTTAAGTAATTATGACACATAATAATAATTCAACACATCAGTGGCGGCGCGTGACATTGAAATTAGTTGAAGCAGAATAATTGAGTCACTTTTATGTTAATATGCCAATATTTTAGTTAACGCAAAATTAGATAGATATGTAAAATAATATTTATAAGTTGCTTTCATTGTAAGTAGTTTATTGATTGTACTTAACAAGGTACTTTATGTACAACTGAATAGAGGTTTATTCAGTTGTAGGTACATTTTCGTTGAAATGTTGAATGTAAAGTCTATCATTTTTTTGTAATGCAGCCTCAATAGTATTTAAATTTGTCTTATTTTTGACAAACCTAAAGCAAAACCGTATATGTTCTAAAAAACCTTCATGTTTATAAAGACCACGTGTAACATTACCGAGGTCATTAAATCCAGAATTATTTCACACATCAATTAGCATTAATAATTAAATATGGCACACAGAAATGTTTATTTAAATAAACGCTGCCATACAACCATTCAAACTCCAAATACAATGATATTTTAAAATTTATATTATACACTTTGTCTTTTATTTTTGTAGTTTTTTATATTAAGTTGCTACATGCTCCATTTGTGGTGGTGATTTATTGGGATCACCAGGTAGTAGGTTGAACTACATATAAATGGAAACACATCAGGAACACTTTAATGTGGTTTATTGAGAGCTCGTACATTAGAACATAGGCACAGCGAGGCGTACAACGTTCAATGCTTAAATACTTACTTGCTTCAACACATCAATGCCCCAACGCATCAATACATCAATTCTTGTTATGACCTAATTACACTACTGTATATAATGTTCGACCAGTACAGTACAATGTGTACGCGACCCAGCTTTATTTAGTTGTTATAATAATAGTAGTTTATTAAGTCGACCTTAAGTCGTTCCAATTCTATGCATCTAGAAATGGAACCGGGGTTCGTATAGTTTGAGTAACGTTTTCAGAAATATGGGTATAAGAGTCATTCTTTCATTAGGTAATAAACTTTTATGCAACACAAAGGATAAAGTTGATCAAAATGAAAGGCCGGGGATTTACGACATTAGTTGTAATTATTACTGCTATTAGAAATATATTGGGAAAACGAGACGATCAATTAAAACTAGGTTTAAAAAGCATATTTCTCATCTGAAATATATGAAAGAACAGATAAGTCCAGTGTTGCCCAACATGATTTTGAGAAAAATCATTATGTAGACATTAGAAACTTAAGATTAGTTAGAAATATGACTGGGTAATAATAGGCAGTTGGATGCATTTGAGAGCGTAGAAATTAGAAAATGTAAAAATACTATGAATAGTGACAAATGACCTATCCCCTATAGTCAGCTCTACACATTATTTGACAACAGTTAACAGTGTTTGTGTATTCGTCAGCGCTATCGTCACATCAAAAGTTCTAATTATCTCTAGAATTCTCGATTTTTTCAATTTCCTAAGAATATAAAATTTGGTATTTAAGTAACGCTTTTAATTCTCATACTAGCCGTATATTTGAACCATTGGCATTATCTGTATAACGTGTTATACTATCCAATTACCACTTTCATCCTAATGATTAAATCTTGAAATAGTTCTCCCTACACTCACTACAATAATGAAAAGACTGTCCAAAATTTAACTATTTTAAGTATAAGTTGGCATGAGAATCGCCATGATCTATCATATGTTTAAAGTGTACCAATAACAAAGGCCTTTCATTAAAAACCCAATGAAATCTTGATTTCATGGACATTTTACGTATATAATGTTTCTGCCTTAGAAACTGGCGATATTCGATAATTTCCCTAGGAAAATATTCGGTTACCTTGACTACCAAATTAACGAAGTTGTAGACGATACAGTAGCAATTTTATTATATATTAATATATTAATATTTTAATATATTTGCTAATGATCCTAATGATGATGATAAATTTCAAGATTAATGTCATAGCAATTTTTTATTTTAAATATGGATTCGACCGATTCTCTCACCAAATACAACACGAGAGCGGGATATCTTCAGAAAATTTTCCTTGTTTTTTCGTAGCAAGAAAAACTTGTATGATAGCGCGGCAAATTATCAAATATGTTCCCGTTCCTAGTTATATTGTGTATGATATAAATAGGATAATAAATAATCTAATCTAGTATATATTCGGCCGGCATGTATTTATTCTTTGTAATAACGCCACTCATGAATTTCTCGAATTCAATTTGCAGTTTTTATTTGTTTATTTTAATTTTCAGAACTATTATGTTGGAAAATGCAGCAAAAACTACAAGAAACATCTCCGATGGAGTCATATTACGGATGTTTAAATTACATAAGAATCAAGAAGAAACCGCAAGTAAATCAAACGTGAATCCAGAAAAAATGGTGAAGGCGCCGCCTCCACGTAAGTGTAAAAAATTAATAGACCAAATAGGTTCATATTTTCTCTACGATGGGAGGGCGTAAACAAAGGGTACATAGGTCAGGTGTTAACTGTATAAATGTCTACTTTTTACTAATACGACTCGCATGCAGAAATTTCACTATCATGAAAAGTTATGATCTTATTTTAATCTAGTCAACGAAAGGTTGTAGAAGGAAATTATCCGGCGTATTCTAACCTAAGTTGACAAGAATTTGTCTTTTCTGTCGTATCAGTAGGGACCTAAGGACCATATTCAGAACGAAAGATCATCAGTCACTTTTACCTTCTGTACAATCGCGCAAAATATAATTTGGACTCTAGTGTTCTTTTGGACTATTAATTCCGTTTCAGTTGTCGTAGCTAAATCATTTGTGGGTACAGATCTATATTTTTGTGGACGAGAAACATGATTATAACTGTCTCGAGGCCCATAGTACTCCCGTTTGGATACCTACCGTTTGAACGGGTATGTACTGAAGGTGTACCATGGGTACCTGAGGAATTAGTGTAGTCATTGCAGGTTTTCCGCTCCGCATTCTTTGAATCTTAACCGATTGACGTGAAATTTGGTGAGTAGTTAGGGGATGGCTCAATGAGTAAAAGTGACATAGCGCCGATGTGCGTTTTTACTCTGGTGGTGGACGCCGCCTCTTCTTGTGGGTGGAAATGTCTTTACTCAAAATAATCCCGATAAATAATGATATAAATTTGCATTATAATGTGCGGACCTCCCGAGCCCTTTAACCCTTTACCTTTTGCATATGAACGGTTTAGCTATATTGAAATATATAATATTGTAGTTGTCGAAATTAGCTCTAAAATGGTTGTTAAATAGACGTTGGAGCTTCAAAATTAAGGGAGTTATGGTAAAAAAACAACACGAAAAATTTAGAGCATGGTGCAGGGGGACACGTAGGAGGTACTTTTTTCTCTACCTAACTAAGCCTTCCGACACACAATGTGTAACAAGATTGACCGACCATTCATTTTCCCGCTGTCTCGTATAGTTTCCGAAATATGCGCGCTCAAAAATCGCAAAATCGCAATTTTTTGTCTGACTTTTTTGACTTATTTGACTAGCAACTCATCGGTCTTTCGTCCTATGAAAAGGTAATGCCAGAACGTAGATCATGAAATTTCCTTCAAGAATATAATATATTTTAATATTTTACCTTCAACCGTTAAAAGTTATAGCAACTTTAGCTTTAACTTTTAACTTTCATATTATCCGTTAAAAACTCTGCGAGATAGGGAAAAAATTGATGACAACAAGACATAATTTGTTTCGGTTGTTAGCATCATTATAACGCATACATACAAACTATGTAAAGCAATATATAGTTATATATAATATGTTTAGTGTTTAGTGTATTTTCTATAGCCATACAAATGAGTTGTGTGTCACACAAAACCAATCCTTTGTTTCCTTCCTGACAAATCAGATCACCTTAAGTATTATATAGAGCGAATATGTAGTATTTCTACATGGACTATAACCATGAGCTATAAAATATATAACTGTGAGCTATAAAGGGTTCCTGGATACCTAATTAAACTAGATATAATATTTAGAATGTTTAGAAAAATTCACCCACAAAAATTATTTCGCAACACACGCGTTTAAGAGGATCAGAAAACAGTTATCGCTATATTACGTGGATGATTTAAGAACGTCTTGTAGACTTTGGTCAAAAAGTCTTGATATGAATGGGAAGATAATAAGGATAATAAGGATAATAAGTCTTGGTAAGGAATTAGTAAGTTTCATAAAAAATTCGGTTTATTCACTAGAAGACTACAATAGGTCCTGAACAATGTACAAACGACAATTTGTGGCAGCATCACTCAACAACGGATAGAATGACCAACCAAAACCACTGCTTTGGTATTAGCTGAGGGCATAGGGCAAGCAGGGCGCTTGAAATTATTCAGAATATTCCGGAGAATAAATAAGGAGATTACAACTCTGTAATTTGGTGCCCTTGAATTAAGGTCAACAAATTTCTTACCCAGGTATACCAAAGCCAACTGAAGGGCAGAGTTCAAGGATCAACTGAGACGTTACAAGAATTTTGAGCGAACATTGAACAAATTGTCAGATTTCCTTAGCCACAAGCTCCAGAAGATTTCATCATTTAGATTTCCGTAAGTGTCAACGATGGGTAAAAAGATGGTGAATTACAAAAAGCCCTACGAATTACGAAAGCCCTACGACGAAGACAATTTATGAAAGAAAATTTCAGAATTACTCGAAAAATACTTACAAGTCAACAATGAAATGAAAAGAGTTACCCCGAATAGCGACAGGATTACTAGAAGAGACCGTCCGATAAGATGCTACAGTTGTGGTAAACCAGGGCACATAATCAGAAATTGCCGCCGCTCTGGCTCTCAAGAACAACTGCGGCAAGAAAGAGATAATTCGAACCAATGAAACGCCGTGACGTCAGTGTAAAGGGGCGGACACTGGCAAGTTATCTTCCAGCCCCCAGAATCAAGGTGTCCCTAATAAAATGAAAACATGAGAGCCTCGTAATCCCCGGATTGTTAAATGGCAGAAAATGTAGTTTTCTCATCGATATAGGAGCATCCAGGTCAGTAGACATATGATAGTAGATATATGACAGATATAGACAGTAGATATATGATAGCGAAAACCCATGGCACTAGACACAGTGAACAGAGGTGAAATTATCATTGATGTAGCAACCAAAATCGATAATGGGATAAGCAACACCGACTTGAACGTGAAAGATTTAGTTGTTGATATTGGAAGATTTCAGCTACATACCAGTAGATTTGAAGAACAGGATAATGACAGTTGACAACGAAGAAATATTCTTCACTGAAAATATGTCGAGAAACTGCCTAGTGAGGCTAATTGTAGCCGAGTTCCAGGAAATACCGAGACGATAATAAAGGCGCATTTAGAAACCAGACCTGAGGAAATATCCATCATGATGGTTGAACCTATCACCGATAGACAGGATGGAGCACTCATAGTAATATGTTTGATATATGTTAACCACGTGATTCCGGTCAGGCTGGCGAATGTGATAGAAAATAGGCTCAGGCTAAAGAAACGAGAGGTAGTCGGAACATGTGAACGGTCCAAGTAATAAATTGGGAAGAAAGTTATCCCAGGACTGGCAAACAAGTAGCAACGTCGAAGTTATTAGACAATTTTGAGAGAAGTTGGAGTCACCAAGACGCGAAAATCAAGGCTATACATTTTCTCAAACAAGAAGCTTCCATATTTGCTAAATGAAAAATTATAAGTCGAACTGGCATCGTATAAAATCGAATTAATATAGGGGAGCAAGACCTATTCGACAACAGACCCTAATACTCCCTTTTGCGAAACAACATGATGTACTATGATACAGGAAATGTTAGACGATGATGTTATAGAAGAGTCCACCAGGCCCTTGTCATCACTAGTGGTATTAGTAACGAAGATGAATGGTTTGGACACACAATTATGAAAGACGGACCTTGAAAACTTATCATGGCGACCAGCTTTACAAATCAAGTCCATTGGTTCTAACAAGTACATGGATAGCATATAAGTAGGTACATATCTGGACAGGTATAATCTTATCTATCATTATAATGCATTATAGGATTACTTTCTTATTATAGAATGAAAATGTATTAGAGGATTATCCT
>CAXKVY010004404.1:0-23384 GCA_964058915.1 Tetropium fuscum
GGGCCGAGTATTGTCACATGTCACATTGCGGCCATTGCGCGTGTAAAGTACGCGTAAACACGGGGTGTTACGGCACATTTAATTGCAAAATGTTTACAAGACATATTTGTTGTAAGTGGGGAGCAATACCGAAGGAATTAACATTATTATCTTCTAGGATGGGAGTGCTGACGTGGTGATGCCGACGGGTTTATTTGAATTAAAATTATGTAATACACAGAGGTAGTTACAGAGAATAAAAATTAAAGTTTTGAAAAAAATATTCAATGCCAACTGATTTAAAAAAATTTAATCAAATTTATGCTTTTGGGAAAATTCCGAACAATTTTTACTATAAAAGGGGAGACATCGAATCATTTGTTGCACGTGCTCAATGACGATTTGTATTATTAATGGTTTTTTCTCAATTTTACAATGCAAACGTTTGCCTGGGCAGTCACTTAAAATTCAGTGTTGCCGAAGTCAAAGTGTGTCATATTTAATAGTTTTTAAACGAATTTAATAACATTTCTGCATCGTGACGCTTGGTTGGTGCCTTCCGTATAGTAGAATTTTCTGCGAGAATGCCGAAGATGATTTTTTGATTATTGCAATATATTAAGGTATTGGAGGTAGCCTTGCATTTGTGGGCGGCGCGGCGGAGGTTTGGAATTGCAATACATAGTGAATATATATCATAGGTATTCACCTATGATATATAACTTATTCATATCATTGATATATAGATACCTACTAATATATATATTACATGCACGCACTGCTCAAATAAAAATAATATGTAGGTACCTAAAAATTTGTACACTATTATTACGACTTGCTGTTAACAATTTATTATTTAAATATTTAATAACAATAATTATGTATTAATAATACCTGTATCTATATTTTATGTTACGTGTATATATTTACTTCCAGATTTGTTAGAAGGCATTCATAGGACATCTCTAATGTGGATAATATAAGTAGGTAACTACTACTAATATATAGGGTGATCCGATTTCCATTTGGACAAACCGGGACATCAAAGAAAAACTGTTACATTCTCGGTTACATTATATTTATTCTGTTATATGACTATGACTATACAAAGTTATATGAGGTGGTACCACCGGGACGGGGGACTTTAGCTAAAAACAGGGATAATCCGAAAACCCGGGCCGTCTGGTCACCCTACTAATAAAGGTACAACATAAAATGTAAAATTAATATTTTTATACTTGTATAGTCTACCTGGCCTGACGGCCAGGTAGACTTTTGCCAGGACATAGGGTGGAAATGATGAATGAGGCAGTGATCAGCAAGGCAGTGAATAGAAAAATCTAAAAAATATATGTCATGGGCGTCAGTTAGAGATTCCTACTGACAAAAAATAGATTTTAAAATGATTAATTACTGAGCTCTGTTAAGTTGTTATTCCTGAAATATATTTTTTATATGGTTTGGGTTTATTATATCGAATGGTTTTGCTTATATCTCCACTGTGGGGGTTTTTATTAATAGATTTAACTAAAAAACAATAGAGTTCGACGCCTTTATTCACGATTTACAAAGCGATTTTGAAAGTGTGATTTCCGCGAAATCATAGGTTATAGGTTGTTAACATTTTGTTGTTGAGGTAGTGTGTTATAAAAACGCGGCATCCAGACTGACAGATAGACGGACCGGACGGACATTTTGCAATGTGTCGACAAATCACAATGTCAAAACAACTATTTGAAATAGCGAAGGTGGCCTGGATCTGCTTTTAAATCAATGGTCCGCACCTCGGTTTGCATCTTTGCAAACGACTGATTTTGTATAGGTCGTACACCTATATGTCGAATATTGCCTCTAAAATTACGATGATTAATAAACTGAAAATACCTAAATTAGGTATTTATACCACAAATACCAAAATATTAGTCTTGTATTTAGACGCGGGTTTCGCCTACAAAGTTGCCATCACCAGAAAACTGAAAAATGTATATTGATAATACCAAAAGATCACTTTTGCATATTAGTCCAAGCATTCTAAACAAATGGTGACATAAAAAAAATATGGTCATATAAAAAAATTAAATATGGGTTTCTATTTCTTTCTACTCGCGCCTGAATGGGGGACTTGACCTAAAAAATTCGCAGTTACAAAAACCGGTTCTTTGTAAATAACTAAAAAGCTACAGCTCCTATCGAGAAAAGCCTCTATAATAATAAAAAATATTAGATATTAAAAAAAGCCTCTGTAATAATTTTCGTGTTTTTCAAGTTATATTTAAAAGACCGCTAAAAATCGGGTCTCTAGAACTCGTTAACTATAACGTTCCTATACGTAAATATACAAGCTCAGAAAAAACTTTATTAAAAAATTTGAAAACTGATTATTTATCAAGATACCTATCGATTTTTCAAGAAAAAGATGCTCTCTTAAGTTCGCTATATCTTCTCGGAGGCTCGTGCGAGAGCATCGAGTAAGCGCTTATTTTGTTCGCGAAGAGTTCCGCTATCATCTTATAGTTGTATCGTTTTTTTTATTTCAAAAATCAGAAAATGAATTTGAAAACATTGCACTTTTTTTTAACTTGTTTTGTTTTAATAACTTTCTCAATTTTTATTTGGCAGAAATGGCAGTTACGTGAATCAATTACTGGATTTTTTCACGATATTAACAAAAAAACATCTTTCTATAACCATTAGGAGCCGAGATATTTTTTTTTACAAAAATCTGGAAGGCGCAATAAACTTGACTAGAGCCTTGAGTTTCACATGTTAATGTAAAATATCTATATTTTCGATAAAAAAATACTACAATAAGATGAAATAACTTTTAGTATCAGAAATTAAATAATAAAGTAAGGAAGTGCAATTCATGCAAAAATACCAGTAACTGATTCCCGTAACTGCCATTTCCGCCAAATAAAAATTGAGTTATTCAAAAAAAAAAACATGTCAAAAAAGGTGCAATGTTTTCAAAGAAATTTTCTGACCCTTGGAATAAAAAAAAAATATATAACTGTTCAACAGGATGATAGCGCAACTGTTACGAATAAAATGAGCGCTTACCTACTCGATACTCTAGTACCACCCTCCGAGAAGATATAGCGAACTTAAAAGAGCAAAAAATATCGATAATTTTGATAGGAGCTATAGTTTTTTGTTTATTTACAAAAAAACGGTTTTGCGACTTTTTTAGGTCAAGTTCGCCATTCGGGCGCGAGTTGAAAGAAATAGAAACTCATGTTTACGTACGCTGTACGTCCATATTTTTTTATCCATGTAGGAATTTAACTTGGTATTAAATTTAACAAATTTAATGCTTGGACTATATTCTGGCGTGGGTATGGGCTAAATAACAGTCGTAGATACTATGAACACATATAATGAAACCATCCGATTTCAATATAACCTCTCAGATAGTGTTTCTTTGAACACCTCAAAACTAGAACTATAGAATTATGCAACAGAAATGCACAATATACATTGAATCTATACAATATATAGGTATATCTTAAAAATTTCAACATTTTGGTTTTCTAGAAGAGACTTTACGTTTTCTGGAGTAAAATTGACATATTTTCTGGCATTAATTTTTCGTGCACAATTTTTTACTTGAAAAAACAGATCATTTGTAACCTTGGCCTTCATTGAAACCATTCAAAGCAACTCATAAAGCGATGTTGAAGCGCATTTTGTTCTAATAAAAATTTATAAACAAAAAGTATGTAGAAATATTTTAAATTTCTTTAACATTGGTTTGTTAGGATACCGTATTTTTATAGCACATACATTTCGTAAACATGTGGCGCAAATATTTACAGCTACAGCAACAAAAGGTTGCAGACCCCTTCGAACGTCAGTTTTGCAGGAGTAGTGAAGCAAAGAGAGTTCTAACTCCCCCCACCATCCACAGTCTGAGCTGACGTCAGAGATGGCTTTAGAACTTTCTTTGCGTCGCTCCTTGCAGATAAGAAGTGGAATGACTGGTTTGTCAAATTCACAAATTAAATTTCTAACCAATGTTGACATAGCATTTTTAAATGTGTGGCAAATTGAGTGGTTAAAACTAAATGTCGCTAAACCTAATGGTGATGTCACTATTAGTCAATCTAACAAAATTTATTTTACGGTAGTAATATTATAAACTGCATAGTTACACAAGGTGCAAGGTATAATATCTGCCTTTTTTTCAAAACTGTTTCTCTGGGATCTTCATTATGTGTATCAGACAGGGACAAAATGGCAGCGAAATACCGGTTCCCTAGATATAGGTTACAAAATTTGTACCTGGGACCCACTTAGCAGTTATAAGAAAAATTGTCAACATTTTCGTAACTGCCTATTAATTTTATTCGAGCAGAATATTTTTCGCTGGCACATAAATTTTAAATAAAAATTACTAACCTGCAATAACTGGAACGTCAAAATCAAAACTCGTTGGTATTTGTTGGCTAGCACTCGAAGTAGAATTAACCTGTCTGGTCTTGATGAGAGGTGGGTTTTTACTCTGAGAGATGGCCAGGCTTCTTCTTAAGTTTCCTCTAGTGGGAGAAGGGGGTGGATATGATATCCCTCTTTGTGTGGGACTCAGAAGTTGGCAGCCAGTCTTGCTACTAGGCACTAATAACGTGTTTTGATTCAAGTTCAGGCTCAAGCTTCCAACATTCGGCGATCCAAGAGTCAAGTTCGGTAAACTTTGACCAAGGCTACCATACGGTTGTACGGACAAAGTGTTGGGAGTTTTGTGGAAGAGACGATTCTTGAAAGAATTTTTTTGGGAGACAGGACTTTTATCTGGAGGCAGTGGCTGTACCCCTTCGTCGCTGGATATTGAACCAGTTCTATTGTCGTTTTCCATCGAAACAGCTCGGGATTGATTTACGGATCCGATGGATGATTGATCATTCATCTCCACAGAGCCACTGAAATAAAAAAATTGTATATACTAAATATTAAAATATTTAATAATATAGTCGATATAAATCGCCGGAGATACTAAAAGGCGCTAAGGGAAATGTCGGGTCTAACTTTTTCAATAATAATAATATCACTTAATAGCATACAGGCTCAGCGGATGACTCAGCAAAATGCTGATTAACAGAATTATCACGTAGGACTCAGCGGTACACGCGAAATCTATCTGTCATGGATCGAGTATCTTGGCATTTTACACAACATCGCATGAGATGATAATTCAATTGCTTCAATAGTGAGGTCCATAGATTAACTGATATCGTTCTGGGGAACTCGTGTCACCATTACATCGGGTTATAGTAAAATGCGATCCTTCCAATGGTGAAATTCTGCCTGGCCGTTAGCGAGAATTAGGCGGGTAGCAGTGGCGGCTCGTGAATTTTTGGGTTGGGTGGACACCGAGGGATACGGAGAACCCCCATTAAACTTTTTAAAAAATTTTAGCAAAATATTTAATTTTCCCAAAGTCCCAATTTTAGCAAAATTTTAAAAGTGTTTCATATTTCTAATTGAGTACAGAAAAAACAAAATATTGTTTTGGTCGATTTCAAATATGCCACAAAACTTTTCAATTCAGTCTCTAAATTTTCCAAGAATACCTGTTTCTAGTAACATTGCGCTGAATTATATTTAATCGATATGCAGATACCTTACGCAAAACTACACATTCTATCATGTTACTTAGATGTTCTTCAATGGCTAGGTATATCTTTACTTTTTCGCTAAGGTGGTTAAATTGTGAATACCTTTAGATGTTCAGGCCGGGTCACGTCCCAGGCAGCAGAATGACGTCTCATTCACGTTGATTTGTACTGTAATCCGTCATTCGTCGATTGACGTTTTAAACGTCTTCTTTTACACGTATTAGCAACAAATGAAACGTCTAATGTACGTCATATATGCGGCTATGTAAAAAAAGCGGGATAGTAGTATACAGAACTTTTATATAATGCAAAAAGTACACTATCATTGCATATTATGGATTGTGGATTAATTGGAATAAAAACTGAGGAATGTAAATAATTGGTTTCTAAAATTGAATATTTATTTTGTAAGGCTATTTATTATGCAGGTGTACTACTGTTTATACATTTGGAAGTTTACAGAATCTGTTTAAACCGATATTGAGTCCGTTTTTGGGAATGAGAGGTCCCGGTTATACTGGAACTATTCATTTCCCACCGTCAGGTGGATACAAGCCAATAAGCCTGACATAGTCCTCCTCGACCACCAACTCAAGACGATGTTCGTTATAGAGTATTTGAAAAGTAAAAGAACATTTGAAAGTGGAACAGAAACGGACAAAATATCGAGATTTACTCTCCGAACTCCGCAGGCTGTACCCTGGTTATTCTGTGAAAATAGTTCTTATTAGCTCTCTCGGTGGTATGCGACAATCATTGCTCTCTGGATTAAGAACCATCTCAGCATGCTGTTAATCGGCAGAAGTTATCGATGGGAAGATGGAGAAGGCTGTCATACTTGACTCGGTGCGTCTACTCAGAACACATGAGTTGCGACTTCAATGACCGCTTACCCCCCGGACATGGGGAGGGGTCGTTGAGGAACTGGGCTGGCGGGACTCCATGGACTAGTCGGGGGTCAGGGGGGACTGACCACCACAAATAATAATAATAGTATTAATAAGAATATTATGTTTGTTATTACGAAAATATTAATTAACGGGAGTACTACAAAAAATATAATTACAAATGGAGGCAACGTCCAACTTTTATTGCTCTTCCATGCAATCCCATATAGGATAAAACAATAATAAGAAGAGAGGAAACAGAACAAAGTTAATGAACAGTCCTCTTGTATTTATGATTATAATACACTGACGGACATAAAAAGTGGCGCACCTAGATTTTGTCCCAAATTTGATCTTCAATAACTTTTAAACCAGCCTATCGATTTTGATTTTTTTTTTATTTAAAAGGGCGATTCTTGCGGATGACTATTTTGTAATTGGCTTTCCATAAAAAATGTATTTTTTAATATGCACAGCCTTTAAATACCGATTATGATTTTGACTCGAAATTTTATTGTCGCTGTGGAGTGAAATTTTATTTGTATTGAATTCTTAGGTTGGTCACGGTGTTTACTATTCTTTTTTCAATATTCTCTTTTTTGAATCACCCCTCTAGCCCCTTCAGCAACGAACATGTTGGATGAAACGGTGTTATTAAGTTTGATATTCAACAACGAGGCCGTGGAGCTGAAAATGTCTAAAAAGTTCATCGTTCAAGCTTTTTCGATTACGGACGCTGAAATAATTGTTACTTACAAGTATAAACAACATCAAAAAGAAATGACAAACAAAGAATTATTCGACATTTTAGTAAAACGACCGTAATTATTAATGATTAAAACAATAAACTTAAAAAGTAACTGAACAACAAACTTACTAATAACAAGTATTTCCTCCTCTGGCTGCTATAACAGCTTCCATACGCCTAGGCATGCTTTCAATTAAATTTGTGATAGTGATTTGAGGGATATTGTCCCATTCTTCTGTAAGGGCAATCCTTAATTCATTCAGATTCTCTGGGTTGCGTCTACTAACACGTTGTCCCAATTTATCCCATAAATGCTCAATGGGATTCATATCAGGGCTTTTAGCGGGCCACGGCATACGATTAATTCCGACATTTTTTAAATTTAAAAATTGTGTTATCATCACTGCTGTATACGGTCGTGCATTATCTTGCATTAAGAGGAATTCCTCGCCAATGTAAGGTGCAAATGGGACAACATGTTCATTGTTCATTCAAGATATCTATGTATCTAACTGCATTTAGAGATGCTTCAAACGAAAAATTTAAAATTTCTCCTAAATTAATATTAACTATCATAATTATATTATTTATAATTATTATATTAATAATTATAGATTTTTATTTTATAAATTCAATTATATCTATATATGATACAATAAACCAAAGTTTAATTAAAAATTCTAATTTTTCTATAATGCCGTGGTGGAAACACAAATAATTCTGTACGGGCATCGCTGGTTATTCCACCCCATACCATTAGTGAACCACCGCCAAAACTCCCCCTTTCACTGAACATACCATCCTCGTATCTTTCCCTACGCCTTCTCCAAACCCTCCGACGCCCGTCTACTGATCTCAACATGAATCTTGATTTGTCAGTGAATAAAACTTGAGACCATTGCAACTCATTCCAAATAAGATTAATTCGAGCAAAATCCAAACGAGCTACTCGACGTCGTCGAAGTAATCGCATTCCAATAGCAGGTCTTCTTGCGATAAAACCGAGACTCCTGAATCTCCGACAAATTGTTCGATTTGACACAACTGTTCCTCGTGCGTTTCTTAAAAACTAAGTCGTCTATATATTATCTAGATTGACGTGGAAATGACGTCTTTAGATAACGTCATTTCGATGAGACATGTAGTCGTCATTTTTACCTCGTTACAATGTTATTATATTGGTGATTTCGACGTAATGGGCCACGTAAATATCACGGGAAAATGATGTCACTCTGCTGCCTTGGTTTGTGGATAATTCCTAATTAAGCATACAAAACCGAAAAAAGGATTTTGCTTTTGCACATTATACTCGCACAACTAGCCGGCTAAACTATGAGAGCTTCTGTTAAACTTTCTTGACACGGTTTTATTAGATTTGGAACCGTTTTCTACTTGCGAAATTAATATATAAGAATAAATATAAGAATAAATCTAGTCTTGGAGAGCCTAATTTTTTTAATTTATATCTTAATGACATAACCTAGCGTGTTAATTTGTATCAGTTCCATTATGTTACTAATGGCATTCATAGTTGCGACGGAAAACAAAGTTCGAAAAATAAAATACATAAGCGCGGTCACACCGGAATCGGCGGAAGTGCAAGTTTGAAACTGCTGAGTTCAGAGTTGGGCAAACTAATTTCCCGCTGGCTTGCAATAGCCGCGTTTTATCTGCAACCCAGAGCATTTTTTAACGAAAATTTGATAGTGTGCATACGGAAAAGCTCCTCACAGGAGTATATTTTTACAATAAGGGATGTGATAAACGGTTTATATCCCCCTGCGTCCCCATAAAATAAAGTTTTTTTTATATACCCACGATATCCTGGAGCATTAAAGAAATAGAAACATCTGTTTTATTTAATGTGTACTACCTATATTTGTTATTTTATTTAATTATTGTATAATAGTACCTTAACTCTCATTTCAATTAAATCTAAAAGAAAAATACATAATAATTGTCCTCTGCGAGTCTCATACTTTAGACAAAGGACTTATTACATTATATATCAATCACGATAATTATCACGTGCAACGACGGGCTCTAGCGCGAGGAAATCACATACGCAATTAAATTGAAACATGCAAAAATACAGGAAACAGTCGGTACTTGCCGGCATGTAGACCTCTAGTCGACTTGTAAAATGTCACCTCTAACCTGCCCTCCTTTTCCTGAGACAGCAGGAAACAACTAGATTTGTTTCTTGCATTCGATTTGAAAATATACAACAATTAGGGGGGTTTTGCAATATACCAATATTAAAGTGGGCATTTGTCCCCCGCTCGCTTATGTTAAAAAATGTCCTGCTGCACCCAAGCACACCCCGTTGAGATATAGAGCGGGTCAATGTGTGAGATGGCCTCCTGGCCCGCGAAGCTGACAACGAACTGCGGCTATTGAACTCCGCTGAGTCTGGCTATTGTCACTTCGTAAGTTTAAAAACGTAAGTTATCTGTTAATAAACTTATAGGTCTTTTTAATAATTAATGTATTAGAGACAAAAATATAGGGCAGAGCCCCATTGCCCTTCCTGTACCAGCCGCCATACATACACACACACGTACGTACGCACGCACGCACTCACGCACACATAACCAACAAAATAAAACAAAAACATGCTTACCTATGACTATGTGCTAGGCTGGACACTCTACTAGCACGAGAAGATGTGGCAAGTGGTGATCTCGGTGCTACCTGTAAACTAGGATATTCATTTTCCAAATTGGAATCAAAACTATAATCAGTATCCAAGCTCTCGTCAGCAACGTAACTCATTTGCTTCGCTTGTGCATACAAAGATTGTGCTTTTGCTATTCCATCCTTCCACCCCTAAAACAAATTAAATTGATTTGATAGGTTCTACTTGTTAAGTTAGTTCTTCTATTAATTAGTTAGTTAGTTCTGCACAGTGTCCTTAGTTCAAACGACATTTATACCGTAAGTACAACATCATTTAAGTATGGTAAGCACATTAAGTACATCAAATTATTTTCAATGGGAAACGTCCGGAAAAATGTATCTAATGGTAGAGTGGAATTGCTTAACATACGCCAGGGCGGAAATGCTTAACATAACATACGTCAGCTTCGTACATCGCGTGATCGTCAACCCGCCATAGAGCTGTGTAAATTAATTCATATCGATAGGTTAGTTATAGATAGATAGTTATCGATAGATTCGTATCGATAGGTAGCGATATCGGCTAAGCTCCTTCTTCTCTAAGCAATTCCACTCTACAAGATATACTGATGCATCACAAATATGGGTTTTCTCGAAATTTCGGTCATTTCATTTGATGACATGAAATTCAGAACTTTGCGCAGCTGCAAAGTTGCAGCTTCAGAGTGAAAGTCCTGTGAAGATTAAAATTCTACTGATGTATAAACCGTGCGTGGTAAAGAGAAATATATAGATGATCTTAGAATATTTCCACTACAGCCTTAATTTCATAAAATATTATTATTGCAATTACTTGGTAATTTAGTAAGTAATTTAATAATTAGTGAAAATTACTATAAATATTAAATTAGGTACGCTATCATTTGGACATAGGTACTTTAACAATCATTGTTCAATTTCATGGTGGAACTAATAATAATTGTTTCTGCTAGGAGTACTTACTCGAATGTAATTCTGAAACGATAGTTGGAAAAATCTAAAAGAAAAAAAAGCACCTTTTTCTTTTAGATTTTTCCTGGCACAATTTTCTACATTTTTCTACACTTCTAAAGCGATATCAATGAAATTTTAATAAAACATCTCTACCTTTATCTTCCTCACGTCATTGTTCTGTAGTATAAAGGCCGCTACAGCCATATCAAATTCATTTTTGTAGATAACAGCTAAACTAGGTGTCTCTCTATTTAATTCAGAAACTACCAAACGGTCGACTAGGTAGGGTTGGCGTATAACACGCATCGTAGCTCCACCTTTCTTTGTTGACGGCTTGCAAACTAACAGCATATCAGTTAACAGGAAACAATGAACTTCCATCTGAAATAAACACGCAAATACTGAAATTAACAGACATATTTATGCATTTTGGCTCTTTCTAAATAATTACAATGAATCTGTGAAACATTAATAACACGAAATGTATACGAATTCTTATTCCATTAATTTCATTTTTAATCAATTTGAAAAGACATATTTTAGCATCGAGCATATATATATATATATATATATATATATATATATATATATATATATATATATATATATATATATATATATATATATATATATATACATATATATATATATATATATATATATATATATATATATATATATATATATATATATATATATATATATATATATATATATATATATATATATATATATACATACATATATATACATATATATATATATATATATATATATATATATATATATATATATATATATATATATATATATATATATATATATATATATATATATATATATATATATATATATATATATATATAGAGAGAAAACTTTTTTATCTCTTAATTTACGGAAAACAGTATTCTACACAAAAAAAATCTGCTTGCGTTTAAACCCATAAAAATGTACTTGAATTTGAGTTTACACATGCCGTTACTACCAAGTAAGTAAAATGAGATAATTTTTGTCGCAAAACTTAGTAAACTACTTTTTCTACAATCGCCTCAATAGTAGGCTTTTGCGCTTTCAATTCTCAACGCAAAGTACGCCATTTCCGATGATGACATAATTGTCGCTTTAAAGCGGCAATAGTGTCAATTCCCGCTCGCTGCTTTATTATAAATTCCTTAGCAGGCGCTAGTCAGTCAAAAATGACACATGAGAAATAAATGTAGCTAACAAAAAAAAATCGGTTCATATATAAACATATGTCAAATACATACAAGAACACACTTTATTAAGCGATTGTAGAAAAAATGTTGTATGTATTAGAATACCGCGCGACGCAAAGCGGAAATTTCTTTCGCAAGCGGCAATGCAGTACTTGGCGCTCTTAACACACAAATAACTATTGTTGTTAATATGTTAATTCATTTTAAATGTTTAGTATACAAAGGTGGTTATTTGATTCAAATTAAATGAGTGAAAATGAGAGAATTTATATTTTTTATAAATAATCTTTTAAATCTAATTTTACAACATAACTGATTATACTTAAAAAATATTACAGATAAAATTATAAATTATTTCATAAAATTAATAAAGCAACTGTTATTTAATATAATCCCCTTATTGTTATTTAATATTCCTTCAACATCCACACTTTTGCTCTGCTGATAAACTCGCCGTACATGTAGGCCTATTAATTGAAGACATAAGTGGATAAAGGTGTCAATGCGCAATTTTAAAGTTTTGAGTAAATTAACAAAACGCGTTTTGTATTGGAACTTTTTTATTTTGCTTTTAATTTAAATGAGCAATCTCAAAAAATAGATAATTTTAGGCTATTTTCATTTGTTTATCATAATATTTAAAAAAACAAGATTTTGTGAAACTAGATTTTTGTGTACCGTGCCGTTCAATTGAAAGTAAACGACTCTTATGAGAAATTTTGGAAATTGTTCCATTGTGAAGCAGGCTTTTGTAAACAGATCACATTCAAAATTATTTTAGGTTGAAGTATCCGTCAGTTATAGGGTGACAGCATTTTATATACAGTATTTATTAAGTAAAATCTATATGGTAAGGACGTCTCTTGTAAAAAAATCCATTAAATTAACAAACTAACTGAGAACTGAAGAAAATTACTATGAATTAATATTTGGTCCAAGCACCATTCGCGTTTATAACTTTTTGAAGCCTATTTCTCATAGATAATATTAGTGTCCTGGTGTAATCCTCGCCAATATTTTCTTGTCTTTTTCCATTTGTGCTCATACATTTTCTATCGGATTTAAATCCGGCGACTTAGAGGGCCAAGGCAGAGTGTTAATATGGTTTGTATTCAGCCATTCAGTAACAACTCGTGATTTGTGAATAGAGGAATTATCCTGAAATATAAATTTAATTGAAATATGGAAAAAGGAAAGAGGAAATAAAAATATTTTCCTGCTGGAAAGGGAAGTTCTCGGGATATAAAATGGAAACGGAAGGTAACATAACATATTCCAAAATGCGAGCGTAGCTTTGACCAGTAAGATGCTCTCTGATTCTCCAAGTAACACCTGCTCCTTGGCAACATATCCATGCCCACACGTTGATAGATGAGCGACCACTACGAGCTGTAGGATTTATATAGCGCTCTTCATATCGGTAATTTCTTGGGCGGTATACACGCACAGAGCCATCATAGCAGGATTGAAAAACTTTTTCGTCTGAAAAAATTGTGTTGTCCCAAAAGTCCTGTGGCACACCGACAAATTGTTTGGCAAAGTTTAACCTCTGCTCCTTATGCCGTGGCAACAGAGCAACTTTATTTGCAGCCGAAAAATTCTTCAGCTCAGATGCTCTGATACGTCGTCTTGCGGTTTCCACCGAAGCAGGAAAATTTGTTAAGAAGCAGGCAGTCACTGCTGTATCAAAAGGATTCTGTCGGAGGTGATCAAGGACGAGTTCGTCTTTCTCCATAGTACTGAATTTCTGACGGCCCCTCTATGGACGTACTCAAGAGTTCCTTGTGCATTCCATTTTTGCTTAATTTTGCAAATGCAACCTTTACTCACATTCAAAGTATCTGCAACTGCTTGCATTGACCGTTCGTTCTGCAGTAACATCACAGCTCTCATTTTTTGCGGTTCAGTAAAGCGCGGCATGATAATAATAATAATAATTATAATTATAAGGAAAACTTCAAAATATAGAATAATTATTAGTAAACTGACAAATAAAATTGACAATCAAGTTTTGATTACCTGTAAGCCTGTTTCACATTAATTAAAAAAATCGTTTACTTTCAATTGAACGGCACTGTACATAATACCTTTATCCACTAACTTTAAACTCAATCTATGATTAAGTTTCGTCAAGGATAATAGAGTCATGTACCTAGCTTTTAACACAAATTTAATTTTATGTAAAAGCAGTACAAATTCAGACAATGAAGAAAATTATTGATTGTGTTCTGTTTAAACTTAACTAAATATGTGTTTTTTTGTTTTGTGAGCAATATCTTTTTCTCTTTTTTCTTTCGCGGATTTAATGGTTTTCTGCTATGCGTCTGAAGTCTCTGTCGGAATCAAGAAAGCTGTGTCCAACCACGGGAAACTTATGCTCGACTTCTTTAAAAAACTTTAGTATTAAGTATTGATAAAGGCAAAGCATATAAAAGTTTTTTTCTACAATCGCCTCAATAGTAGGCTTTTGCGCTTTCAATTCTCAACGCAAAGTACGCCATTTACGATGATGACATAATTGTCGCTTTAAAGCGGCAATAGTGTCAATTCCCTCTCGCTTCTTTATTATAAATTCCTTAGCAGGCGCTTGTCAGTCAAAAATGACACATATGAGAAATGTAGCTAACAAAAAACACTTATAAAAATCGGTTCATATATAAACATATGTCAAATACAAACAAGAACACACTGTATTAGGCGATTGTAGAAAAAATGTTGTATGTATTACGAGCACAAACTGCCATTGCCGCTTTTGAAAGAATACCGCGCTCCGCTTCGCATCGGTAAATTTCTTTCGCAAGCGGCAATGCTGTACTTTGCGCTTTTAACACACAAATAACTATTATTTTGTCCTCCACATTAGTCAGACCAAATTAATAAATGGTCAATTTCAGGATCCTCTTCTTCGAGTAATTTGCAAAATCGTAACAGACAGGTAGCTAGTTAATTACTGCCAGTGGCGTAGCCAGGGAGGGACCCCCCCTGAAATCATAAATACTATCCATAATTTAAATTTTTGTTTCAAAACTCAATATTTTTTATTAAATAAAAGGCACTTTTATTTAGTTAATTAGTAACTATTTTTATGAATTGTCAGAATTTGGTTTAGGTACCTATTTAAAGATGTTAAATATAATTTTTCAACGCTTTCCTTGGTATTTTAGTTCTCCAACCCTCTTGCCCCCTCCCCCCTAAATCAAAATTCCTGCTGTGCCACTGATTACTGCCTCTATTGGCAATATCTTAAGTCCAGTTAAAAAAAATATGACTTGTGGCCTGAATATTTGACACAGTGGATACAAACGTTAAATAACCACATTTGCCTTAAATAACAGCCCTTAGATGTGGATAACTTCGGCAATGACATGGTCTGTTGTAGATACAAAACATGTTCTCCTGTCAACGGAGGATATTTGTCTATCTGTCTGAAAGTAGGTATCTACTTTTTGTAGATACCTATTATTATTATTTTATTATTATTATTTTCAAAAAATGTGACATGACACCTTTATCAACTTATGTCCTCAATTTCTCTGATTACGTCCCTTGTTCTTTTTTCAAAACATCTAAATTATGTGGAAGCCCATCAGCGTATACTATTTGCTTCAAAATGCCCCATTAAAAGAAGTCCATAGGTAACAGGTCAGGTGATCTAACAGGCCATTAAATCGGAGTGCTAATTCAACCATACACTGCTTTACCAGTCGTGTTAAATATGCTGGGCAATCGTCTTGCTGCGAGTACATTTCTTCTCTTTGTGCAGGATATGACGGGCATGTAACCAAGGTAGTACAAATGTTTGCAAAGATATTTATATATTTATTCGTGTTGGCCTAAGTTTTCTTCTATTAAGAAAACTTAGGGGCCACTTCTATGGGCCACTAATTTGGTTATAAAAAACACCACACCAAACATGATTATTTTTACACAACAAAACTAGACACATTGATTTTTTTATTTCGTTTGAAATGAATAAATGAATAACAACAAAGTGGTTTACTAAATTTTGCGTTAAAAAGTGATCTCACTTTTACTTACTTGGTAGTAACGGACGCCCTGTATATGTAAACTGAAACTAACGTACATTTTCATGGGTTTAAGCACAGACAGATTTTTTTTGACCAACACTTTTTTCCGTAAAATGACAAATAAAAAAGGTTTCCTTTTTTTCAACCACACCCGTGGACACACTGTATACAGTGCGTTAGCAAAATAACGGATAAATTCAATATTTCTTAAGACTGACTTTTCTATCTAAAATCCTCGGACACGTCGATTTTTATTTTTAATTCCACTTATTTTGATGTAATATACAATCAAATGGCGCTCTAGGTGTTCCGGATGTGACATAATCGACAATTTTTTTAAATGACAACAATATATTTTTCCGGCAGATTCTTGTAGACGAGCTGTTTATGAGTTCGGTGATATAGCACACTTTATATTTATTTTGAGAAACAGAGGTTTAAACGAATTTAAAAAAATAATCATGACAACTTTACGGGTACACAAAAATATCTTACTGCTGCATGGAAAATAACAATTGGAAGACGCAAAATTGTTCATATACACAGTTAATTTAATACGAGCAAAATATTAATAAGAATACAGTAAACAATGAACAACTTAACTCAAGAAAACTAAGAGTAAAACGTAGTAAGAAACAACGAATAAAAGAAAGAATAGATGGAAAAGAATAGGAAGGGATAAATAAATATTAATCTAAATTAAATGCTCGAAATTGCGGCCGTTCTCTCTTAAGCAAAACTCTAAAGGATTGAATGTTTCCGCCCACACATTATTTAAAACAATCGGAGACACTGCTCCTATGTGGTGCCGTATTTGTTCCCTCAGTTCTTCCAGTTTCCTTGGTTTTGGGAAGTAAACTTTGCTTTTCAAGTGACCCCCAACGGAAGAAATCCAATGGGGTTAAATACGGTGATCGAGCAGGGCATTCCATAGGCCCTCGTCGACCAATCCACCGCCCTGGGAACACCTCGTGTAAATAATGACGGACATTTACTGCATAACGAGGAGGTGCTCCATCTTGCTGATACGAGATTTCATTGGCTGGAACTTCTGGATCGTCAATATTTGGGAACAATACGGCTAGTGCGGGGGTTAATTCGTTGCGGAGAAAATCTAAATAAGTGTCTCCGGTTAAATTTCCCTCAAAGAAATATGGCCCCAAAATCCTATTTCCTATAATACCCGCCCATACATTTATTTTTTGTGGATATTGAGGGTGAGCCTCAATAGCCCAATCTGGCCTGTCACTATACTGGTATCTGCAGTTTTGCCGAAAAGGAAAACGTCGCCTCGTCCGAAAATAAAATCGAATTCGTTAAAAAAGTGGAATTTATGCGTATTCTCTCCAACATTTCCTGGTAGAATTAGACACGTCAATCTGGATCATCCTCGTTTAACTCATATATTAATTTAACTTTATACGTATGATACTTGTTGATCTTGTGAACTGAAAAATTTGAAATTCCATATTCACCTGGAATTCCTCGCATCGTCGAATGCCGATTTTCTTGGACGGACAATAAAACATATATTTTCAAACATATTACAAACATATGTAATGTATATGTTTGTAATATGTTTGTAACATATTACAAACTTCTTTGTGTTCGGGTTTAAATCACCGTAGCCTATCAAAATTAATATTATTATTCTTTCTTTTTCGGATAACATCTTTGCTTCTAATGATTATTAACACTTTTGACAGTGTTATTATGACAGCGGAATTATTTACGGTCACCTCAGTCTTTTGTTTCAAGCGAGCCATAGCACAGTTATTTTTAGTGCAGGAATATGGTATTTTTGTGTACTCGTAGAGTTGTCATGATTAAATTTTTATTAATTCGTTTAAACCTCTGCTTCTCAAAATTAATATAAAGTGTGCCATATTGCCCAACAAGATAATAAGAGTTGTCTACAAGAATCTGCCGGAAAAATATCTTGTTGCTATTAAACAAAATTATCGATGAATTAGAAATAAAAATCGACGTGTCCGAGGATTGTAGATAGAAACGTCAGTATTAAGAAATATTGAATATATATATATATATATATATATATATATATATATATATATATATATATATATATATATATATATATATATATATATATATATATATATATATATATATATATATATATATATATATATATATATATACACTCCCCGGCACAAAATTCCGTCACCCTAAAATTTTGCCCAATTTTGATGTTTTATAACTTTTTTATTTTTCATCTGATTATCATAAATTTTTTACCAGTCTGTAGATCAGTTCATTGTGTGTCTTTTTAATTATTGTAATAAGTCATATTTTTCGTCCAGGCAATATTATACAGGGGTAAATCAAAGTGTTGTTTTTTGTCGTAAACTCAAAACACCCTGTGGAAAAAGTGAGGCGAATAATTTTATTTACAAACTGTTTGCTGCCATCTTAGACGTATTGTAAACATTTTGTTTTTTGATTCATCCCATTATCTCATTTCTTCTGCGAGCAGCAAAATTTTAAATGAAACGCTGATTTCAAGCTTATTTTTATTAACAAAAACATCCACTAGGTATATCACAAAATTAATTAACAAAGACAAATTTTAATAACGTGTATGTCCTCCTCTCGCAGCAATGACAGCTTGCATTCTTCGTGGCATCGAATTAATAAGATTACTTATTCTGTCTTGAGGAATAGCCTGATATTCTTCTGTCAGCGCCAGCCGTAAGTCTTGCAAGGTTAGTGGTTGCACAGGACGGCGACGGAGTGCTCTTTTAAGAACATCCCAAAGATGTTCAATTGGGTTGAGATCCGGGCTACATGCGGGCCAGTCCAATCTTGGAAGTCTAACCTCATCCAGATATTCGCTCACTACCCGTGCAACGTGAGGTCTAGCATTATCATGCATTAATGTAAATTGGTTCCCAATGAAAGGAGCAAATGGAACAACAATTTCTTGGAGGATTTCCTCAATGTAACGGTGGGCGGTTAGTGCTCCATTTTCAACAAATACAAGGTCAGTACGTGCATCGGTAGAAATACCCGCCCAAACCATGACTGAACCACCGTAATATTGCAGTCGCTCAGATATGGTGCAGTCTGCATATCTTTCATTTCTACGTCTGTATACCCGTTCACGACCATCCGGCGACCTTAAACAAACCCTGGATTCATCTGTGAATAGTACGTTTCCCCACTGTTCTACAGTCCAGTCAGCATGCGCTCTTGCAAATCTCAGTCGGTGTTGTCGATGCCGAGGAAGCAATTTTGGACATACTGCTGGCCTTCGTGAATGCAATCCTGCTTCTAACAATCTTCTACGTATCGTTCTTTCACTTACACTTACTCGACGTACCATTTGCAAGTCATTTTTTAGATACACAGCAGTAGCTCTTCGATCTCTTAAAGAACTCATAATGACAAAGTGATCATCAGCTTGAGTGGTCATTCTCCTTCTGCCAGAGCCTTGCCGCCTAATAAAGTTTCCCGTCTGTAGATACCTATTCCAAACATCACAAACTGTAGACCGCGCAATTCCCAGAGTACGGGAGACATAACTCTTATTGCGGCCATCCTCTATTAAGGCAACAATTCTACCTACGTCTGCTGTAGTTACCATGATGACAACACACTAAATTAACTGTACTGTCAAATATTCTGTCACAATAACCGCGTATTTAGCCAACGTCGATGTTTTTTAATTAAAAATGATAAAATTAACAGCGTTTCATTTAAAATTTTGCTGCTCGCAGAAGAAATGAGATAATGGGATGAATCAAAAAACAAAATGTTTAAAATACGTCTAAGATGGCAGCAAACAGTTTGTAAACAAAATTATTCGCCTCAATTTTTCCACAGGGTGTTTTGAGTTTACGACAAAAAACAACACTTTGATTTACCCCTGTATAATATTGCCTGGACGAAAAATATGACTTATTACAATAATCAAAAAGACACACAATGAACTGATCTACAGACTGGTAAAAAATTTATGAAAATCAGATGAAAAATAAAAAAGATATAAAACATCAAAATTGGGCAAAATTTTAGGGTGACGGAATTTTGTGCCGGGGAGTGTATATATATATATATATATATATATATATATATATATATATATATATATATATATATATATATATATATATATATATATATATATATATATATATATTCGGGTTATAAAAGAATTTGGCTCATGCAAAAATATATCACTTGTTATGCCTTGTTCATAAGGTGTCAACATCTCATACTCCTAATTATTTATGTAACAAATTAGTTAAATGAAACAAAAAAAAAATCATCGCGAAACAAAAATATTTAATTAAGACCAAGATATAAGACTAGTCCCTTTACACGTGGCTTATTGTATGGGGCATTCTTAAACAGTATAATTTACTCACTGTTCTTAATGGACGTTAAAAATATGTTCAAACTGTTTGAGAGATGCATTATACACTCTTTATAATTCCAATTTTTTGTATACATAATTGAAGCTAAATGAATAAACTTAGAAGCGTCTTATTTCGTCATATTTCTAATAAACAATACAATTTCAGACAAACTTTTGGAGGGTAATTTTTGGGATTAGTCAAAAGGCAGCTCTAAGCTATACATTATGTTATATGTTATTATGTTATATGTTACATGGCCTTCTACCTATGGTATATGTTACTTGTACATATTATATACATATAGTATGATATATATTGTGTATAAACATTTATTTTGTGATATATTTCCAGTAGCCTAAGAGAAAAACTTAATTTTCATATTTTCGTAAACTGAAGACAGTAAACAGAAATACCCACAAGCCACAAATCCAAAAAGTCACAGTTTCAAAAAAGTGACGCATAAAATAGAACAGGATACTTTTGAAGGACATTTTTTTTGAAGGCAAGGATTTTTGGATCACATTTAAGTGATACATGTACATATAACGAATATAATATCATCTACGTTCTACGATAATTTTTTACAGTATTTTGTTTTATATTCAATGTTAATGCTTAAAATATTAGTATAATGCACATAATGTCATTATAATAACTTATTATGACCGAGTTGCATGCAAATGTATCAAAATAAGTCAGGCTTAAACATAATTCAGGATGAACACGTACTGTGCACTCGGCCATTAGAGCGTTAAACAAAAAGATGCTCTTACCTTCGATGTTCCACTATCTTTTAGTTTTAAGTCCCCTTCCAGTAACAAATGCCGTTTTCTTTCTACGGGACAATTTAGCATAGGCCTTCTAAGGTCCAGTTGAGTATAGGATTTTTCTTTTTTCAAAATTTTCTCAATGTCATCGTCCTTTGACTCCTGAAATGTATTTCAAAATTTAATGAAAAATTCGACATTCAGTCCCCTATTTAATACATATGTAATTGCATATGCCAATTTTATATACTACCTATGACATTTTTAATACCGCATATACCTACATTTTATGCACATAGAATTATAGTAAGGTAGCTCAAAACTAGCAAAATACTATTTTCTATTATTAGATCACGAGAAAAATAATCAGCTACCTTACAACCTTGCTTGGTGGTAACACAAGCATACTATAAGAATCTACGATACAAGTAGAGTAGCGTTTTCTAGACCTTATCGACTTATCGTGTCGCTTTTTTGGCGTAGAACCAGAGAAAATATCGTATATTTTGTTAAGCATGTCTGGGCATATATTATGAAATCGTATATCGAATCGAATTTTTAAACGTTTTTTACCAATATAATTTGGTCCGTACAGCATATTACAGCGACCATATTTACATCGAATGAGAGGTAATAGGGTAATTTTATTAAAGAACAATCAATACTAATTTTAACTGAAAGTTATAATTTTTCTCACCACACAAAATTTCACAAACTGGTCCCAATTGGACTTATGGCATCTTTTTGTATTACTTGAATTTATTTAATAATGTACTTAATAATTACTCGCCCTTCGCGCTCGCAATTATTTTCGTCACAGCAGCAACTCGTATTCTGAAGAACTATTGTATTCTGAACAAATATTGTCGGCAAAACCCAGAGCATTTGAATTATATATTAAAAAAAAGTTATAATACTTTATTTTTAATAGTCATTTAATAGTCAATAGTTGTGTACCGGACCAAGGCACTAATAGTCCGCGAGATAGTGTCACTTTTGAACCAGTCATTTGATCCAGTCTGTTGCTCCAGTTTGAAGTTTTTACCATTGGTAGTTCCTATATTGTTAATAAAGTAACTGACCGTCGGAGAAAATAAAGTGATACTATGACAGTCTGAAACTGATTGAGGTGATGATTTGTGGCTCATATAACATGAAAATAATCGTCAGACGACATGAAAGTGGTGGAAAGTCCGAAGTCCGTCAGGCGGGCCTCTGGAGTGTAGCGCATTGTTCAAAAGCACTGAGCACGAGGCGTGGCGTCTTTTGCGGTCCAACTGACGGACTTCTCACCACTTTCGTGCCGTATGACGATTATATAAACTACTAGCTGAGCTAATTTCAGACTGGATACTATGACTCTAATCATATTTATTGAAACATAAATAGCAAAACGAAGCTTCACACTCAAACTAAGAGTTTCATAATTAAAATAATTTGTCGTATTCTTGTTGTTGTTGTTTTTTGTTTATTTTAAGACATACGTCAGCCATTGACCGCACTGCACACGTGTCATATAACGAGCATAGACTAGTACTGTTTTGTATTTGTAGGAATTATACAAAATGCTGTATGTCACACATTATTCGTAAATTAAAATACTACCGGCGTTCATATTTTGACCCTTTTTTTCTGAAGCACGGTAGGTAGGCTATTTTTTGTAAAATGATTTATTTTAATGCCTGCTACCATCAGTTAAAATTTTAATACTCCACTTTCAAAATTACCCTTATAGAAAGCTAGATCTCAAGGTGTTAGTGTAACTGAAAACGTTGTAAGCATCATCTCCCATCCACAAAAAATGACTTGTGAACACGTGCACATCGGAAGGAGGTCAGCGGTTCTCAATAAGTTTTCGAATGAATATCATACAATTTATTTAAAATTTGACTTTTTTATTCCTGATTTTTTCGTAAAAAAATATTTATTATGTGTACTACACAGTAAACTGTACCCCAGACCAGCCTAACATATATGTAAGTATGTAAAAATATATAAAATGCATATAAAAAAAAATACTTTATTAATTTAATCATTTAATAATTAGTCAATTACCTCCGTTTTATATAATAAAATTCATTATATGTAGTCTGCTTCATTTCAAAAATATGATACCTATTATATTCCTATATAAAAAAAAATAGTTTTAAAA
>CAXKVY010004405.1:0-14505 GCA_964058915.1 Tetropium fuscum
ACAATTTTATCCTTTGGATTGTCTAGGAGTTAATAATTTATTACTCGACGAATTAATTGCTGTTATACCCACGTTTCTGAAGACCTTACTCAAACCACGGTAAACCGGGGTTCGTACGGGATGGATACATATTTTGGAGTCTCTATATCATTTTGAAAGGTCGTAGAATTATGAAGTGTGTCCTTAAATTTACGCTTCCTAATTAGTTTTACAACTATATCTCAAGGATAACCATTACTCACAGCTATATCCTTAATAAATACTTTTTCTTTTTCAAACCTCTCATTACTGAGAGGGGAGCTAATCAAATTCTAACCTATTGTCACTATTTTAAATTACTAATAAATCTAAAAATGGAAGTTTTCCATTATTTTCTAGTTCATATGTAAACTTTACAGAAGTGAAACGACTATTTAATTTGGAAATGAAGTTGTCTACATCCGCAATATTAGTGTCAAACTAAAATGTCATCCACATATCTCAGCCAAATCCTATGAAAATACCCGAATTCTTCTTTTGCTTCAGTTTCAAATTGTTCATAGAACTTGCCATTGAAACGGCAGCAATTTTGTTTCATACAAAGTCTTGTAAGGTTTACATATTCTGCTATTACTTATTTTCTATAGTTGTTTAAATCGAGTAAAACCCCAAGATAGTCCAGGGTGTGTGGAATCGGTACACTAGGAAATAATGAACAAACATCAAAGGAAATTAAAATTTCACCCTCTTGCAATTGGATATTCTTGACCTTATCAATGAAATCATTCAAATTTTTAACTGAAAAACTAGGCTGTGCAATGGGCAAACTTTCAAATTCCTTAGTCAACCATTTTGATAAATGGTAAGTCGGAGATCCAATAGACGATACTATTGGAAGCACTGACTTCCCTGGCTTATGAATTTTTGGTAGACAATACAGTCTAGGGTTAGATACATGTAACCTGTTCTTAACAGGTGGAGTAATAAGGTGTTACATGATTTGAGGACATTTTTTATCTCAGTCTGTCTACCCGTTCATAATAGTCCTCTACTTGAAACTTGAAATTGCAAGATTATAAATTGTCCTACACTACAAGTTGTGAATGAAACTACCTGATGTGAATATTTACATGTATATTTACGAATTCCTTAGGTAGCATACTCCAATTTACCCAATCTCTCGTACACAGTCTTTGTTCTAGTGCAAGTGCAGTATCTTCGTGCTTAAAATAGTTTCAGTTCACAGCTGCATAGTAAATTTTACACAAAATTTATGATATGTTGCCGCTGTAGTGCTTCTATTTCGCCGAATACAATTCTCCGTAATGGCAGGTGATTTTAAGTCGGAAAACTCGCAAGATCCACCGCAGCCGCCGCGCGCTGCCCAGAAGAGAGCAAGAAAAATCAGAAAGTACCAACATAATATAATAACTTGGGAAAAAATCCACCATTGCCTTAAAATCCCCTTGTTCCACCCTTGATTCATTTATGGTAATCGTTGAAAACCTTGGGCATATTGCTTTAAAATCCCTCTTGCGCTCGGCAGGCGGAATTTCATATAATTTCTATATTGATCCGGCCAAAATCCAATATACTTAATCAGGTTTACTTCTTTAATTTTCAATTTGCCTGAAATGTATCTTGAATATAAATGAGGATGTCGGTTAAACGGATTTGCAGATGAAAAGTAAATAACTGCGTGGGGGTGCCGTGAAATCTAATTTTGTTGATCTTTTTTGAATTGTAGGTTGATTCCTCAGTAACGATGCTGCGGTAGACATTTTTAATCAAATTCATTGATGACCGTATCCTACTATAGGGTGCAAGAATGTGGATACGTTTCTTCCCCAAGTTTGTACATTTCAAACCACATTAACATCATTTTTGTCTCCCACTCGCTGTCTTCGCTGAATCTCTTACCAATCATTTTTTACAGTATTTTTTTAGTACTGCACGCTGGAACATTTTAGAGGGTAGGTTCTAATATTGTTAAGTTGGCCTTGGAAAATTGTTTTATCGGTAGACGTTAAATCGAAATAAAATGCAATTTAAGTCGTATAAGTAGTAGATATAATTCCGCTACCGATGAACCATTGTTTTACATCGAGGTGTGCTGCGTTAAGTTCCTATTTTATCGGTACATTATATTTAATAATTATTTATGTAATTGATATAAATAAAACATAAAACACGCGTAAGTTGCAATAATATTCTACCCACATATCACAGGTCAAGGTTTTCCACTCATCACACTTATTTATCTAGGTCGGGTGCGGATCACCAATTGTTTAGTGACCTAGCCCAAGTTAATATATAAGTGAACACTCTGAAATGGTCACTCGTAGATAACTAGACTAACATATAGCTAGTCACTTATAAATAACTTAGATAATACCAGTGGATCAATCACTTATTCGATCTATCGTTAGATTTGTATGACATGCTTAATAAAGATGTTATACCAAGTGATGCTATAGCGTTTCATTACTTGAAGATCGATAACACGTAGTTAACCAATAGAGAGGTCTTAAAATGTAGATAAAGGTTCATTTTATTACTTTTTTGTCATGTCGACATTTTCCGTTCAAGAACATTTGGCCCAGAAAAGGCTATTTTTATACACGACCGCCATCTTGGAAATTCTTATTCATTATCGAAATGTTTCCTTAATAGTCCATCCTCTTTTGTTAGCCACGGCATAATACGATTAGTATCATGGGGAAGAACAGTCAAGAAACCCTACGAACTATAGCCATATTTATATTTTTATATTATTTTTTATTATTTATTTATATTATTTTTATATTATAGCCATTTTATATTTTATTATTATTCATAATTTTAGGTATAGTTTGTAACATCGAAATATGAGACATAAAAACCCGTGCTCAAAAGACTCATTATATCGTTAAAGGAGCCGCCGATCTATAGAAACAAGCCACGCGTGCTTACCCAGGACCGTATTTAGTTTTCATTGCCCAGCAAGGACCACGTGGAGGTATGAGCATACTTGCCAGGAAGGTAAGGGTAGGTGTGGATTTAGTGTTAAGTTTACAAGCATAGTACACATAAGTGCAAAAAATTAAATTAAAACGTATTCTTCAATTAAGTAAAATAAATAACATTAATTTATATACTTTGCTTATAAATATGTGGGTTGAAAGGATCCATGGGATTATAAAAATATAAAAATAAATAATATTTCTTTTAAGTAACAAATAATAAATAATATAAAAATAACAAATAGGTATATAAAAATATTTATAATAAATTCGAATAAGTAACAACTTAAAAACAATGTCTTTTAAAGTAAAAATAAAACTAGACTAACTATACACAATGTAGGTATACAAATATAAACAAATATAAACACTAATAAGTTGGAAAATAAATAATTTATTCACTGTCACTATCACTGCTTTCTTCAGAATCTTCATTAAGATTTATTACAAAGCGGTCTTGATTTGCGTTTGTTGCTCCTCCAAGTTCAATGTATTCATCTTCAATTTTTTTACATGCTGTACGCAGTTATTCCATTTATCCGATGACACTTTCTCTACCTCCGATTTTATAACTTCAATCACTTTTGCACAAATTTGGGAAACTTATTGTTTCGTCGAATTCCTTGTTTTAGTTGACTCCATATTAATTCAATTGGATTGAAGATGCAAAAATACGGAGGTTAAAATTACCTCAGTGAATGAGGCATGAACAGTATGTCCATGAGCTTTAGCCATTTCCTCTAGAACATTTTTTTCGAAAAATTTTTTTTCTTTGCGATTTCCAAAAGTTGAGCCTTCGTATTTTTTTGTTAAATTCTAAATTGTGGAATATTAAGAATTCTTGAATGTCTTTTTTCTTCGTGCTTATATTCGGAATCTTCTCTAAAAGTCTGAGTGGTAGGGGGCATTATCCGTGACTATAACGCTATTATTTTCTACATTCGGTAGTAAATTATTCTTAAACTACTCCTCAGAAATGTCAGAATTCATATTTTTGTGGTAGTCAACGCTTGAATCCTCCAATTTTATTCCCCTGAGATTAGGCAATTAGAAACCCATCCATTATTAGTACCACAATGTAGAATTAATAATCATTTTCCTCTATTTGGATGCATATCTACTCTGCATCTGTCGGAGTCATCTGTCCAGCATCTTTTGACTGTATCATGTGTCTCGTACCAAGTTTCGTCCAAGTATTAAATCGGTCGTTGTTCTTTTCTAAATTTGGTTATGTTTTCTAAAAATTCTACGATTTTCCATTATCGTCGCCCTTTTATTGATGATTTTAAATGTAAATCCTATTTTTCTAAGCCATAACGATTGTTTCTTATTATTCTAAGCCAAAGAAAAGTTATACTGCACGATCTCCCATTGCGGCAATTGTGGTGGGTATCCTTTGAAAATTTGTTATGTATCATATTTAGATGTTACAAACAGTACCATGGTGCACTTTTAAAGCTGCCAACAATATAACTCGAATTTGAAACGGTCCACAGTTCTCACTTTGTGTAAATAAAAGGTAACTTGATTTCTATAACTCTTTTATATAAGCATGATAACCGAAAGAGTAACTCGAGTTTTTTCCCTATAAAGTTTCAGAAATGTCAAAGTATCAATTTTCAAATTGATAGGCGGTCATCTTAAATTTATTAAAATAATAAATTTATTTTTATAAATTCAGCTGTCATTAACAAAACAAATGAATTGGACATTTTTCAGTTTTTTTTCCGGATATTTCAAAAACAACCAAAAGATCATGGACTTCACATATTTATTATAAACATAAAATATAACAACTTTTTTGTATTTTAACCGACTTTGCATCTCTTACCCTTTCCTAGATCATAATAGTGATTTCAAGTTTCACTAGTTTTAATATTTTGAGTGTATGTGTATAGGTTGGAAATGCAAAAATCGATAACATACGGTGATTTTTTTATGAGAAACCACTTTAACTCTTTATATGCTAGGCCCCTTTTCACTATAACAAACTATTTCAACGGCCTTTATTTAATTTTGCATATCTTTCTCGTTCGGTACACTTGACGAGTGTTGGGGCGTGCCGTGCATGAAATCGACCCAGTTAAGCGGGCATGTGGAGTGTCCGAAAGGGCCGAATGTAGTTTCGCCGTTTGCCAAAAAACACATTAGGGAAACGTCGGTCCTATATTATAAAACAGACACGGTCCTCGCTAAGTTGATAATTCCGCAAAGCACCCAGGACGGTCGGCTGCAGGATATTTATCATTTCGGACGGTTATGATTTTCCCATTTCAATTATGTAAATTGCGACACGGCAAAAACTCGATTCGATATCCCTTAATTTCCGCCTAAGCCCGCTATTATTCAATTAGCTCTTAAAAATTTTCATTTTCTAAAAGCAAACTCTGCTTCGCTCTCGGCTCTTCTAAAATCAAGCGTTTGTAGTAGAAAGATTAATCGGACCATTATTTAATTTTTATCTCATTGAGGCTACGTAAATATCTAATAATCATTTGTGTGCATATTCAATTTGCAGTAATATGAGACCTGAACGGTTATTGTAGGTCCAATAGTTTTGGAGAAACAGCGCAGCGTTTCAATATTTGTAATACCTTCTAATTGGCGAGTTGGGTTTTTCCAACGAAGTTTTTGCCTTTTATGATGGTTTTATTGGGACCCAAATCAGGTCTTAGGTAGAATAAGTCTAAATCTTATAGTATCCAGCAAATATTATTTAAATTCATTAAGCTGCTCCATAGTAATGGATAAATAATATAAAATAATAAAATAAATAATATAAATATTATAAAATAATATAAATAATATAAAATAATAAATATATAAAACAATAAAAAATACACGAATCGAATTCACAACCTCCTCCTTTTTTGAAGTCAATTAAAAACAAGACAGCAACAAAACAAAACAACAAGCAGATTAACAACAAGAGAATACAACGCCGCGCCGTTTGATTTTTTAAAATCGAACAATATTTAGGGAAAAATAAAAATATTTCCACTTGACTTTGACTAGTTTCCCTCCTAATCATCCGATTTTGATCTAGTTGGGCTAAAATTAAAGATAGAAAAAAAATCTGTCGACTGGTAAAAAAAAATTCTCACCACCCCTTCCCTCAACCCGGAAACACCGTTTGGAAAAACGTAACAAAAACGCAACAAAAAGAAATATTCGCTAATGCCATCGTATAGCATATGAAGAAACAAATAATAATCCGTTTGATTTTTTAAAATCGATCAATAATTAGAGTTATGGGTATTTTAAAAATTTTCGTTTTACCCCTCTCCCCCCCCCCCCCGCCTAATTATGCCATCATTCCCAGTCAGCGGCTTCGTAATTCCTTCATAATGACACTCCCACAAAAAGAAGTTGAGCCTCCAACTCCACTCCCCCCTGATCCATTTGATTTTTCTTATTTTCGCAACTACGACTCGCAATATCTCGCGAACTAATTAACCGACTTCGCTCAGCTTTAAATGAGCGTGTGTGTTTTATCGTACTCTTCATTTTTTATAACTTTTTTTTGTAAAGTCAAAATCTGCAAAGATATGAATTAAAAACGATTTTCCCATGCTTTTAATTGATGATCTCCCACTCCCCCCCATTGATACGGTCTGCACAAATGATGGGAGGACACGACTTCACAGATTGAGGAAAAAAAACTTTTGAATTTGAGTTGTGTGAAACCCAGATGTACTCCACTATAAGCTCTTCGACATTCAGTTTCAAAGTGTTTCTAAGGTCGACTACTACGAATGTGGCCAGTCATACACATTACACAATTATGTTGTCAGAGTCCGGGACTTCTGCAAGTTTGTATTTTATATATAGCCGGATGAGGGAAAGTGGTGACAGTAAAAGCGAGAGGGATACAAACCCTTCTGGCGTCCAATATTTCATTGAAAAATCGAGAAGACGAGCGTTTGTTGAAACGTGTGAATGAGATTTCTGTGCATATTGCTTGCCAGAAAAGGTACAACAACCCCAAGCAGCAGCAGTTCACCGTGGAGAAACGGATGTGAGAGCAAAAGATGCAAAACCTACAAGACCGATGGGTGAAAAATTTAATTTCAGAGAACTTTGTTTCTATATGGAGATATAACCCTCCTGACGTTTCAGAAGACGACGTCTTGGACCAAGTCCATCAAAGAGGGCAAAATTTGTCTAAATAAACACATCCTCAAATTTGAGGTATGATTTTCAGATATTCTTCATCGATGTAATTACACTGGTATTTCTTTTTTAATATAATAATTATGATAACGTCAGTACTACCCACTCCTGTAAATAAAAATACAAATATCTTATTTTTTCTCAAGTGGTTGAAGGAGGAGGGTGGGTCACTTTGGAGTCCCCTGAGTTCAGAGGAGAGTCCATTGAAAGGGTGGGAGAGGGGTTTCAAACAATATACTAGGCCTGCAGAAACTTGATTGCTACTAAAAATGATGAAATTTTGCTAAGAATCATGTATCTTGTAAAACTGGCCTAATTTTGAAAAGATCCGAAACACTTGGACCTAAAATAACCGTTGAGGTGTCATATTATTGTAAATTTAATATACTTATTTTATAACGATATGTACCTACTTATTTTATATTTATTTTATAACAATTATAACGGCCTTTGATGAAAATCCAGTCCTTCCGGCTCAAAATCGACAAAAACTGAGAAAAGGTCAAACATTCCGAGATTTTCTTGATTTGTGACAATCGCCCGGTGCAATCTGCTAAAACTTGGTCGAAAACATAGTTTTAAAATTGCGTTTTCATCATAAACAACATACCAAAAAAGCAAAAATACCTGATTTGATGCATCGATCAATGTATAATCTGATTTTACTACCTAAGGAATGCACTTTAACAAGAAACGAAAACTACAAGAATAAGAAATACCTGGTAGGTATTTATTGATTGCATTTTATTTAAATAATGAGAGCATTTATTTTAACATCTGACGGGGTATTTGATAAATCTTTGTAAGGGTAATTAATCGATTTGTGAGTACATTTTTAGCAGAATCCTGCGGATTATTTCCCAACGTCTGGCTTTCAGGTGTCTCTACGTTGACGTCAAACTGATTAATGCTTTATCCGTAGGCGTAACTGAGAAATTAATTAACGCACTGAAAGAAAACAAAACTCATAATCGGCTAATGATATATCATTGTTCCAGATCCAGCATAATAACTGTGACATGTGTTTTTAACAACCCTAGAAGGTCTCCAGATTAAACGCACATTCATTATTATATTTGTGCTCGCCAAAGTTGCTTAAAATTATCAAAGACTTATAACGCAGTAAAATTTTTAAAAAATGAGCTTTCAGCGCTTTAAGTGAAATGTTATTGGGTTTCATCTCACATATTTTCTAAGATCAAATTTTAAAAACGCTTAAAGGGTTTTAAATGCCTGTTTTATCATTAAAATTTTATCATGTGCACAGCGTGCAGCGTTAACCAAACAGCCTGTATTTTAGAGCTTTATAAAATATTGCTTCTCTTATGTGCTTGCTTTAAAACCCATTTGTTTTTTTCTCATATCTCCTTTGCAGAAAAAGATACAAAGGTTTTAGTAAAATGTTATATTTTCACCATAAAATAACAAAAAAAAATGTATGTCAAGAGGAAACAGAGTAACTACGAAGTATGCACATATATCTTCATATTCCGTTTCCTCCTAGCCCAAAAAAAAAGATTAACGTTTTTTAAAATCACCTGTTTCAGGTTTTATGTTAAATGTTGTATTTTTATTTGCCACCTCATTTTTGATTTGAAATCACCACCTCATCGTACATTGCATGTTGACCTAATTGGCGCCGCGCGAGAAACAGTTACATCTCGCCAAGGAAACGTGAAAATAAATATTATAAATCACAGAAAAATGTACTGCCAATTCCGCGTAGCACTTGCCAAAAAAATCAAGCGAGCAATTTCATTTCTGTTATGCAGCAAAAGTGATATCATTTTAAAGCTAATAACTTCCATTTTATGGTATAACCGTTTGTCAGTGCCAAGAAATACCAATTACATTGCATGTTTCAGTATTTATGTCTCATCAATATTGGCTTCCTTCGGAAAATTAGTTGCGTTTTTACGGGACTATATTTTCCCAGCGAAATTTATTAGCTTGTATTTTATTAAAAGTTAGTTCAGACCGACGAACGTGTGGTTGAAATAGTTTCCCGAATTGCCTCTACGGAAACTGATGATGCACTTCAAAGTAGGATTCAGGGAAAAACATAAAAATAAATACAAAATCCAGGTTACGTTAAACACGGACCATGTGTCGGTTAACTTAAATTTAGAAACACAGCAGTTATTTCTTAGAATTATATATATATATATATATATATATATATATATATATATATATATATATATATATATATATATATATATATATATATATATATATATATATATATATATATATATATATATATATATATATATATATATATATATATATATATATATATATATATATATATATATATATATATATATATATATATATATATATATATATATATATATATATATATATATATATATATATATATATTGTGAAAAGTAATCTTGGGTTTGTAGCATTTCATTACATAGAAATAAGCAATTAGACGAATAAGAAGGAAAAAAAGGTGAAAGAACTTGTACAACTTCTAAGTGGTTCGTTTTCGTGTGTATAGTGGTTCATTTCCGTATGTGTGTCCAGATATAGCACTGGTAAGTGTGTTTTCCTTCTTATTCGTCTATTTGCTTATTTCTATGTAATGAAATGCTACAAACCCAAGATTACTTTTCACAAAATAAATATGAATAGCAAAGAATTTCAAAGCTAATATATATATATATATATATATATATATATATATATATATATATATATATATATATATATATATATATATATATACATATATATATATATATATATATATATATATATATATATATATATATATATATATATATATATATACATATATATATATATATATATATATATATATATATATATATATATATATATATATATATATATATATATATATATATATATATATATACATATATATATATATATATATATATATATATATATATATATATATATATATATATATATATATATATATATATATATATATATATAATTTGAACATATTAATTATGTTCAAATAAAACAAATATAAATAGTAGATTAGGTTTGTGTTTTCTAAGAATGTCAGTTCCGTCAAAAGCTATAAATATATATCATAAAATGTCCCTGAAAGTGTTGGGGTATTAATATTTTAAATTCAAATATGTGATCAATAAAACAAATCGTACTTACATCACTCTGAAGATCCTCAATGAAGGTGAAAGAACGTGTACAACTTCTATGTGGTTCGTTTCCGTATATATGTCCAGATATGCAACTGGTAAGTGTCTTCCTTATTGTTTATCTTTCATATTTGCTTATTTTTCTATGTAATGAATTGCTACAAACCCAAGATTTCTTTTCGCAAAACAAATATGAATAGTAAAGAACTTTGAGTGCTCCCACTAAATCGGAAATAGAGGCCTAGAAAATTATTATGAAACAATAAAAAGTCGAAAAGAAAAAATAATAACCCGTGCCCCACACAGGTTGAACTGTAAATGGGATTTAACATGGGTTTTCCGTTTTTTTAGGTTAAACCAAGCTTTGAGCTTGGTTTCCATCGCTTCAAGGTGGAACTTGGATTCATATCAAACAAATATCATGTCAACTTGGACAAATATCATGTCAAAAACCGGTTTTGACTAATGACAGCTGTCAAAAAAGCGGTCCAAAAACATTAATTTTTTGATTATTCAAAATTATCAACACTACCAACACCCTCTTATACCAGACTTTTTCTCAAATCCACACTTCCAATATTCACCCAATTCATTGGGACACCTTTAACAAAATATCCCACGACAAATCCCAACACATTCCAGAACAAAAGACTAAAGCACAAACTTTGCCATCTCCTCACCAAACAAAAACCCATCAACACCAAACTAGACCCCAGTACTTACCAGACAACATGTCTTTCCAAATTGAGCACAATAAATTATTAAAAATCACTAAATAAAATTTATAAATCATGAAATCCACCTAAAGCCACCATTTTTGTTAATAAAATGACATTTCTTGTACGAAATTAGGTTGACCCCCACAAAACAGCGATGTGTGTTGAGTGTTGCATAAATGCATATACCACAATTTTAAAGTAGAATATAATTATAATTTTCATAGGAGGGTCATACTTTATTAATTAATATTATGATATCTTTTTGGCGAAGAGAGTTTAAATATCTTATTTCCAAAGTTTGATATGCTGACTGTGTTTTTGATTCTCTTTATTATATAAGAAAAATATATATCGTAAGGTTTTGTTTAAATGTATGTGTACAGGGTGTTTCATAAGCAGTGTTCTTGAACCGACTACTAAGATAAGATCTTCATTTTTGATTTGGAAGAAGGTAAATAGTTTAGCCAGGGTAAAACTTAAATATAACTTTAGTAAACATTAACATATTAATATAATCAAAGCATTTAGGCGTTCAATATAATAAAATAAAATAAAAAATAAACATAATTTCTCTCATAATAAACATTTCATTATAAATAGCACCACAACGTAGAACCTTATAAAAACTTACCTTAAAAATCGTAACCTCAAAAAAAGTGCTCGGAAACATCACCCTATACTTCTCAAATTTTTCATATAGCCTTCAAAATGGTTCGCTCGTTAATGTTACGGATAATATTAATTGTCGCTTGTTGTAGTTTATCAATATTATTGTACTTATTTTTATAAACTTAATTTTTTAGAAAAACCCCGAAAATAAAAGGTCTGGGGGCCATAAAATTAGTCGACATGTCGTCCGGTCAGGTTACCTTCATAAATGAAAGGTCCAACTATGTTTTAGCCGATGACACCACACCATATGTTGATGCTAAAACATCTCTGCGGATTACAATGACAGGTGACGCACGAGATGTTCTCTACTCCAATAATGTTGATTTTTTTTTATTAAACAGATTAAACTTGTCTCTGAGATTCATCACTCCGCAAAATGAACAACAAAAATTGTTGAAATACTATTATATAGTTGGTTCTGGAACCACTAAAAAATGTTGAAAACCGAAGAATATTTTCTGTCAAATTATGAGATACGGTCCTGTCTCCCTTCTCAGAAAGTAAAACTTTCCACATCCCGGCGATATCTCCCGGATCCTCGTACGTAGAGAACCAACCTCATTGTAACTTTGGCAATATCGATAGGTACGTCTGTTCTAAGTGCATAATTAAAGTTTCTTATTTGACTTGAAAAGTAAGTTACAAATTCGCAGACATTACTCTTAGCGTATGCCACGATACCGTAAAAATCCAACATATTCACTACGAGGTTTTAATACCGCGTAAGCGTTCGTTCCTTATTTTGTGCATCCTTTCAGAATTACGAAATAAAACTGGATTTAATTTCGAGATTTCGTTTAAAGGCGCGCAAGATTTACTGCGAATCTGTTTATCAAGTGAAAAAGTCACTTGTTCTCATATCAAATGAAATATCTTATGGGCCATTTTAGTTGTATTTTTTAAATTCACAAGTGCAATGCATTAATAGCATATATAAGAGATACTTGTTGACAACAGGAACTTTCAAAAATATAATCAGTAGTACAGCAAGTGCTGATGAAAAGTAGATACATTTATATTTTTTCCATTTACAATATTAAAATCACATTGAAAATACGAATACGGGTCTACAATGATGATGATTGTTTTTGGTGTTATTTAATAATTTTTTGCATGTTATAACATATCAGAGGTTGAAACTTCAATGTATCTTGAATATAAGAAAAAAAGCGGGCTCAGGTTTGACCCTTGAGTTACACCTGATTTAGCGTCTATCTACAATTAGGGATCGGTATCATCCAAATAATTCCGATAACGCAAATGTGCTAACAACACGAAATACTTGAAGTTTTGTCACAACTATAGTGATGGCGTACACCGGGAATGGACAAACCTCGATTTACAGTCGCATAAAACAAACCCGCTTGACGTGCCCTCTCGATATTTGCAGTTGACCGGAGTTTTACAGCTCCCTGTCCTGCGACATGTTCGATTTGGTTGAGTCGATAGTTGTTCGGACAAATTGCCGGAAAATCCGTGGCACTTGAATTATATGGTGGCGAGCCACCAGTCACCGGCGTTGATGTACAGCCCCGATTGCCTCGAATTACTCGCGTTTAACGCCATTAGCAGTTAAGGGACATTAAAATGTACTAAATAAAAGCGGATTTCATTAGGTTTAACTAAAAAGTTTGCCTGCAACATTGTTCCATTTTAAAATTCGTACAATTCTTTTTATCTGTCGATTAGAAACTGAAGTATAATCAGATCATATATTCGTCAAAATTTGCTTCTAGTAGATGTCTCACGCACTGCTACATAATTTACTCACCATCAGTCTCCAAAAATGATTGCGAGACGGGGGTAGATGTAGATATAGAGGTGTTACTTTAAAAAAATATTAACAATTTGTGTTTTTTTGAGATACCTATACAGCGCAATATTTAGAAAACTACAAAAGTTATTTGCTTATATTTTTTACAGAATTACACAAAAAACTTAAGAGCTTCCAATGGTGTGTGAAAATTATTGAAAATTAATTCGATGATAATGATAATGATGATAATAATTGGATGATAAAAATTGGAAAACTCTTAAATAGTTTTCGAAATATGGTGATATATCTTAACAACATCAATTATTAATTTGTCATTTTTTTTGGAGAAGCCTTTATAAAAAACTCTCCAGACTGATTTTTGTACGTTGGGTTGTACAAAAATCAATCTGGAGAGTTTTTTCAGTCGAATTTGATACTGCAATGGGCAAATAACAATATGGGACAGGTCGTAGCTTTTAAAGTGACCACGAAACTGGTTTCTAGAGGTCTTTTGGGCTGATAAGATCTCGATTATTCGAGACACTTTAAAAATGGCAACGCTGTAAAACTGTACAAAATCCCCCTCGATCTCTTTTCAAAAGAATCGCAGTAATGCTGTTGGACACTTAGGTGAAAGTAAAATGAAAACTTACAAGGGTTGCCATACTTGTAGTTTTAACCAACAATAATTCTCAAGATACAAAACTGAAGAGTTTGTTGTTAGTTAGCCGACTTTCGTCAGAAAGTACTGAGGTCCCATACGGGAGGCAACTCAGCTAGTAGTCGTAAGGTTTTGGTGCAAAAACGAAGGTTCCATACGGGAGGCAACTAGCGTGTTCACTCAGGCACGGGGGGAAAATGTTAATAAAGTCAACAAGGCATAAACATTCATCATCTCATACAATAAGCGGCAATTAAGTCACTGTTATAAGCAAAACACACAAGTACGAAAAACCTACTCGTAGCCATGAATAGAACAAAAAAAAAGGTCAACAACATTACTTAGATCGAACTGAATAAAACAAAATGAAATAATCTTAAAACAGAATGAGCTG
>CAXKVY010004406.1:0-10293 GCA_964058915.1 Tetropium fuscum
ATACGGAGGTTAAAATTACCTCAGTGAATGAGGCATGAACAGTATGTCCATGAGCTTTAGCCATTTCCTCTAGAACATTTTTTTCGAAAAATTTTTTTTCTTTGCGATTTCCAAAAGTTGAGCCTTCGTATTTTTTTGTTAAATTCTAAATTGTGGAATATTAAGAATTCTTGAATGTCTTTTTTCTTCGTGCTTATATTCGGAATCTTCTCTAAAAGTCTGAGTGGTAGGGGGCATTATCCGTGACTATAACGCTATTATTTTCTACATTCGGTAGTAAATTATTCTTAAACTACTCCTCAGAAATGTCAGAATTCATATTTTTGTGGTAGTCAACGCTTGAATCCTCCAATTTTATTCCCCTGAGATTAGGCAATTAGAAACCCATCCATTATTAGTACCACAATGTAGAATTAATAATCATTTTCCTCTATTTGGATGCATATCTACTCTGCATCTGTCGGAGTCATCTGTCCAGCATCTTTTGACTGTATCATGTGTCTCGTACCAAGTTTCGTCCAAGTATTAAATCGGTCGTTGTTCTTTTCTAAATTTGGTTATGTTTTCTAAAAATTCTACGATTTTCCATTATCGTCGCCCTTTTATTGATGATTTTAAATGTAAATCCTATTTTTCTAAGCCATAACGATTGTTTCTTATTATTCTAAGCCAAAGAAAAGTTATACTGCACGATCTCCCATTGCGGCAATTGTGGTGGGTATCCTTTGAAAATTTGTTATGTATCATATTTAGATGTTACAAACAGTACCATGGTGCACTTTTAAAGCTGCCAACAATATAACTCGAATTTGAAACGGTCCACAGTTCTCACTTTGTGTAAATAAAAGGTAACTTGATTTCTATAACTCTTTTATATAAGCATGATAACCGAAAGAGTAACTCGAGTTTTTTCCCTATAAAGTTTCAGAAATGTCAAAGTATCAATTTTCAAATTGATAGGCGGTCATCTTAAATTTATTAAAATAATAAATTTATTTTTATAAATTCAGCTGTCATTAACAAAACAAATGAATTGGACATTTTTCAGTTTTTTTTCCGGATATTTCAAAAACAACCAAAAGATCATGGACTTCACATATTTATTATAAACATAAAATATAACAACTTTTTTGTATTTTAACCGACTTTGCATCTCTTACCCTTTCCTAGATCATAATAGTGATTTCAAGTTTCACTAGTTTTAATATTTTGAGTGTATGTGTATAGGTTGGAAATGCAAAAATCGATAACATACGGTGATTTTTTTATGAGAAACCACTTTAACTCTTTATATGCTAGGCCCCTTTTCACTATAACAAACTATTTCAACGGCCTTTATTTAATTTTGCATATCTTTCTCGTTCGGTACACTTGACGAGTGTTGGGGCGTGCCGTGCATGAAATCGACCCAGTTAAGCGGGCATGTGGAGTGTCCGAAAGGGCCGAATGTAGTTTCGCCGTTTGCCAAAAAACACATTAGGGAAACGTCGGTCCTATATTATAAAACAGACACGGTCCTCGCTAAGTTGATAATTCCGCAAAGCACCCAGGACGGTCGGCTGCAGGATATTTATCATTTCGGACGGTTATGATTTTCCCATTTCAATTATGTAAATTGCGACACGGCAAAAACTCGATTCGATATCCCTTAATTTCCGCCTAAGCCCGCTATTATTCAATTAGCTCTTAAAAATTTTCATTTTCTAAAAGCAAACTCTGCTTCGCTCTCGGCTCTTCTAAAATCAAGCGTTTGTAGTAGAAAGATTAATCGGACCATTATTTAATTTTTATCTCATTGAGGCTACGTAAATATCTAATAATCATTTGTGTGCATATTCAATTTGCAGTAATATGAGACCTGAACGGTTATTGTAGGTCCAATAGTTTTGGAGAAACAGCGCAGCGTTTCAATATTTGTAATACCTTCTAATTGGCGAGTTGGGTTTTTCCAACGAAGTTTTTGCCTTTTATGATGGTTTTATTGGGACCCAAATCAGGTCTTAGGTAGAATAAGTCTAAATCTTATAGTATCCAGCAAATATTATTTAAATTCATTAAGCTGCTCCATAGTAATGGATAAATAATATAAAATAATAAAATAAATAATATAAATATTATAAAATAATATAAATAATATAAAATAATAAATATATAAAACAATAAAAAATACACGAATCGAATTCACAACCTCCTCCTTTTTTGAAGTCAATTAAAAACAAGACAGCAACAAAACAAAACAACAAGCAGATTAACAACAAGAGAATACAACGCCGCGCCGTTTGATTTTTTAAAATCGAACAATATTTAGGGAAAAATAAAAATATTTCCACTTGACTTTGACTAGTTTCCCTCCTAATCATCCGATTTTGATCTAGTTGGGCTAAAATTAAAGATAGAAAAAAAATCTGTCGACTGGTAAAAAAAAATTCTCACCACCCCTTCCCTCAACCCGGAAACACCGTTTGGAAAAACGTAACAAAAACGCAACAAAAAGAAATATTCGCTAATGCCATCGTATAGCATATGAAGAAACAAATAATAATCCGTTTGATTTTTTAAAATCGATCAATAATTAGAGTTATGGGTATTTTAAAAATTTTCGTTTTACCCCTCTCCCCCCCCCCCCCGCCTAATTATGCCATCATTCCCAGTCAGCGGCTTCGTAATTCCTTCATAATGACACTCCCACAAAAAGAAGTTGAGCCTCCAACTCCACTCCCCCCTGATCCATTTGATTTTTCTTATTTTCGCAACTACGACTCGCAATATCTCGCGAACTAATTAACCGACTTCGCTCAGCTTTAAATGAGCGTGTGTGTTTTATCGTACTCTTCATTTTTTATAACTTTTTTTTGTAAAGTCAAAATCTGCAAAGATATGAATTAAAAACGATTTTCCCATGCTTTTAATTGATGATCTCCCACTCCCCCCCATTGATACGGTCTGCACAAATGATGGGAGGACACGACTTCACAGATTGAGGAAAAAAAACTTTTGAATTTGAGTTGTGTGAAACCCAGATGTACTCCACTATAAGCTCTTCGACATTCAGTTTCAAAGTGTTTCTAAGGTCGACTACTACGAATGTGGCCAGTCATACACATTACACAATTATGTTGTCAGAGTCCGGGACTTCTGCAAGTTTGTATTTTATATATAGCCGGATGAGGGAAAGTGGTGACAGTAAAAGCGAGAGGGATACAAACCCTTCTGGCGTCCAATATTTCATTGAAAAATCGAGAAGACGAGCGTTTGTTGAAACGTGTGAATGAGATTTCTGTGCATATTGCTTGCCAGAAAAGGTACAACAACCCCAAGCAGCAGCAGTTCACCGTGGAGAAACGGATGTGAGAGCAAAAGATGCAAAACCTACAAGACCGATGGGTGAAAAATTTAATTTCAGAGAACTTTGTTTCTATATGGAGATATAACCCTCCTGACGTTTCAGAAGACGACGTCTTGGACCAAGTCCATCAAAGAGGGCAAAATTTGTCTAAATAAACACATCCTCAAATTTGAGGTATGATTTTCAGATATTCTTCATCGATGTAATTACACTGGTATTTCTTTTTTAATATAATAATTATGATAACGTCAGTACTACCCACTCCTGTAAATAAAAATACAAATATCTTATTTTTTCTCAAGTGGTTGAAGGAGGAGGGTGGGTCACTTTGGAGTCCCCTGAGTTCAGAGGAGAGTCCATTGAAAGGGTGGGAGAGGGGTTTCAAACAATATACTAGGCCTGCAGAAACTTGATTGCTACTAAAAATGATGAAATTTTGCTAAGAATCATGTATCTTGTAAAACTGGCCTAATTTTGAAAAGATCCGAAACACTTGGACCTAAAATAACCGTTGAGGTGTCATATTATTGTAAATTTAATATACTTATTTTATAACGATATGTACCTACTTATTTTATATTTATTTTATAACAATTATAACGGCCTTTGATGAAAATCCAGTCCTTCCGGCTCAAAATCGACAAAAACTGAGAAAAGGTCAAACATTCCGAGATTTTCTTGATTTGTGACAATCGCCCGGTGCAATCTGCTAAAACTTGGTCGAAAACATAGTTTTAAAATTGCGTTTTCATCATAAACAACATACCAAAAAAGCAAAAATACCTGATTTGATGCATCGATCAATGTATAATCTGATTTTACTACCTAAGGAATGCACTTTAACAAGAAACGAAAACTACAAGAATAAGAAATACCTGGTAGGTATTTATTGATTGCATTTTATTTAAATAATGAGAGCATTTATTTTAACATCTGACGGGGTATTTGATAAATCTTTGTAAGGGTAATTAATCGATTTGTGAGTACATTTTTAGCAGAATCCTGCGGATTATTTCCCAACGTCTGGCTTTCAGGTGTCTCTACGTTGACGTCAAACTGATTAATGCTTTATCCGTAGGCGTAACTGAGAAATTAATTAACGCACTGAAAGAAAACAAAACTCATAATCGGCTAATGATATATCATTGTTCCAGATCCAGCATAATAACTGTGACATGTGTTTTTAACAACCCTAGAAGGTCTCCAGATTAAACGCACATTCATTATTATATTTGTGCTCGCCAAAGTTGCTTAAAATTATCAAAGACTTATAACGCAGTAAAATTTTTAAAAAATGAGCTTTCAGCGCTTTAAGTGAAATGTTATTGGGTTTCATCTCACATATTTTCTAAGATCAAATTTTAAAAACGCTTAAAGGGTTTTAAATGCCTGTTTTATCATTAAAATTTTATCATGTGCACAGCGTGCAGCGTTAACCAAACAGCCTGTATTTTAGAGCTTTATAAAATATTGCTTCTCTTATGTGCTTGCTTTAAAACCCATTTGTTTTTTTCTCATATCTCCTTTGCAGAAAAAGATACAAAGGTTTTAGTAAAATGTTATATTTTCACCATAAAATAACAAAAAAAAATGTATGTCAAGAGGAAACAGAGTAACTACGAAGTATGCACATATATCTTCATATTCCGTTTCCTCCTAGCCCAAAAAAAAAGATTAACGTTTTTTAAAATCACCTGTTTCAGGTTTTATGTTAAATGTTGTATTTTTATTTGCCACCTCATTTTTGATTTGAAATCACCACCTCATCGTACATTGCATGTTGACCTAATTGGCGCCGCGCGAGAAACAGTTACATCTCGCCAAGGAAACGTGAAAATAAATATTATAAATCACAGAAAAATGTACTGCCAATTCCGCGTAGCACTTGCCAAAAAAATCAAGCGAGCAATTTCATTTCTGTTATGCAGCAAAAGTGATATCATTTTAAAGCTAATAACTTCCATTTTATGGTATAACCGTTTGTCAGTGCCAAGAAATACCAATTACATTGCATGTTTCAGTATTTATGTCTCATCAATATTGGCTTCCTTCGGAAAATTAGTTGCGTTTTTACGGGACTATATTTTCCCAGCGAAATTTATTAGCTTGTATTTTATTAAAAGTTAGTTCAGACCGACGAACGTGTGGTTGAAATAGTTTCCCGAATTGCCTCTACGGAAACTGATGATGCACTTCAAAGTAGGATTCAGGGAAAAACATAAAAATAAATACAAAATCCAGGTTACGTTAAACACGGACCATGTGTCGGTTAACTTAAATTTAGAAACACAGCAGTTATTTCTTAGAATTATATATATATATATATATATATATATATATATATATATATATATATATATATATATATATATATATATATATATATATATATATATATATATATATATATATATAATATATATATATAATATATATATATATATATATATATATATATATATATATATATATATATATATATATATATATATATATATATATATATATATATATATATATATATATATATATATATATATATATTGTGAAAAGTAATCTTGGGTTTGTAGCATTTCATTACATAGAAATAAGCAATTAGACGAATAAGAAGGAAAAAAAGGTGAAAGAACTTGTACAACTTCTAAGTGGTTCGTTTTCGTGTGTATAGTGGTTCATTTCCGTATGTGTGTCCAGATATAGCACTGGTAAGTGTGTTTTCCTTCTTATTCGTCTATTTGCTTATTTCTATGTAATGAAATGCTACAAACCCAAGATTACTTTTCACAAAATAAATATGAATAGCAAAGAATTTCAAAGCTAATATATATATATATATATATATATATATATATATATATATATATATATATATATATATATATATATATATATACATATATATATATATATATATATATATATATATATATATATATATATATATATATATATATATATACATATATATATATATATATATATATATATATATATATATATATATATATATATATATATATATATATATATATATATATATATATATATATATATATATATATATATATATATATATATATATATATATATATATATATATATATATATATATATATATATATATATATATATATAATTTGAACATATTAATTATGTTCAAATAAAACAAATATAAATAGTAGATTAGGTTTGTGTTTTCTAAGAATGTCAGTTCCGTCAAAAGCTATAAATATATATCATAAAATGTCCCTGAAAGTGTTGGGGTATTAATATTTTAAATTCAAATATGTGATCAATAAAACAAATCGTACTTACATCACTCTGAAGATCCTCAATGAAGGTGAAAGAACGTGTACAACTTCTATGTGGTTCGTTTCCGTATATATGTCCAGATATGCAACTGGTAAGTGTCTTCCTTATTGTTTATCTTTCATATTTGCTTATTTTTCTATGTAATGAATTGCTACAAACCCAAGATTTCTTTTCGCAAAACAAATATGAATAGTAAAGAACTTTGAGTGCTCCCACTAAATCGGAAATAGAGGCCTAGAAAATTATTATGAAACAATAAAAAGTCGAAAAGAAAAAATAATAACCCGTGCCCCACACAGGTTGAACTGTAAATGGGATTTAACATGGGTTTTCCGTTTTTTTAGGTTAAACCAAGCTTTGAGCTTGGTTTCCATCGCTTCAAGGTGGAACTTGGATTCATATCAAACAAATATCATGTCAACTTGGACAAATATCATGTCAAAAACCGGTTTTGACTAATGACAGCTGTCAAAAAAGCGGTCCAAAAACATTAATTTTTTGATTATTCAAAATTATCAACACTACCAACACCCTCTTATACCAGACTTTTTCTCAAATCCACACTTCCAATATTCACCCAATTCATTGGGACACCTTTAACAAAATATCCCACGACAAATCCCAACACATTCCAGAACAAAAGACTAAAGCACAAACTTTGCCATCTCCTCACCAAACAAAAACCCATCAACACCAAACTAGACCCCAGTACTTACCAGACAACATGTCTTTCCAAATTGAGCACAATAAATTATTAAAAATCACTAAATAAAATTTATAAATCATGAAATCCACCTAAAGCCACCATTTTTGTTAATAAAATGACATTTCTTGTACGAAATTAGGTTGACCCCCACAAAACAGCGATGTGTGTTGAGTGTTGCATAAATGCATATACCACAATTTTAAAGTAGAATATAATTATAATTTTCATAGGAGGGTCATACTTTATTAATTAATATTATGATATCTTTTTGGCGAAGAGAGTTTAAATATCTTATTTCCAAAGTTTGATATGCTGACTGTGTTTTTGATTCTCTTTATTATATAAGAAAAATATATATCGTAAGGTTTTGTTTAAATGTATGTGTACAGGGTGTTTCATAAGCAGTGTTCTTGAACCGACTACTAAGATAAGATCTTCATTTTTGATTTGGAAGAAGGTAAATAGTTTAGCCAGGGTAAAACTTAAATATAACTTTAGTAAACATTAACATATTAATATAATCAAAGCATTTAGGCGTTCAATATAATAAAATAAAATAAAAAATAAACATAATTTCTCTCATAATAAACATTTCATTATAAATAGCACCACAACGTAGAACCTTATAAAAACTTACCTTAAAAATCGTAACCTCAAAAAAAGTGCTCGGAAACATCACCCTATACTTCTCAAATTTTTCATATAGCCTTCAAAATGGTTCGCTCGTTAATGTTACGGATAATATTAATTGTCGCTTGTTGTAGTTTATCAATATTATTGTACTTATTTTTATAAACTTAATTTTTTAGAAAAACCCCGAAAATAAAAGGTCTGGGGGCCATAAAATTAGTCGACATGTCGTCCGGTCAGGTTACCTTCATAAATGAAAGGTCCAACTATGTTTTAGCCGATGACACCACACCATATGTTGATGCTAAAACATCTCTGCGGATTACAATGACAGGTGACGCACGAGATGTTCTCTACTCCAATAATGTTGATTTTTTTTTATTAAACAGATTAAACTTGTCTCTGAGATTCATCACTCCGCAAAATGAACAACAAAAATTGTTGAAATACTATTATATAGTTGGTTCTGGAACCACTAAAAAATGTTGAAAACCGAAGAATATTTTCTGTCAAATTATGAGATACGGTCCTGTCTCCCTTCTCAGAAAGTAAAACTTTCCACATCCCGGCGATATCTCCCGGATCCTCGTACGTAGAGAACCAACCTCATTGTAACTTTGGCAATATCGATAGGTACGTCTGTTCTAAGTGCATAATTAAAGTTTCTTATTTGACTTGAAAAGTAAGTTACAAATTCGCAGACATTACTCTTAGCGTATGCCACGATACCGTAAAAATCCAACATATTCACTACGAGGTTTTAATACCGCGTAAGCGTTCGTTCCTTATTTTGTGCATCCTTTCAGAATTACGAAATAAAACTGGATTTAATTTCGAGATTTCGTTTAAAGGCGCGCAAGATTTACTGCGAATCTGTTTATCAAGTGAAAAAGTCACTTGTTCTCATATCAAATGAAATATCTTATGGGCCATTTTAGTTGTATTTTTTAAATTCACAAGTGCAATGCATTAATAGCATATATAAGAGATACTTGTTGACAACAGGAACTTTCAAAAATATAATCAGTAGTACAGCAAGTGCTGATGAAAAGTAGATACATTTATATTTTTTCCATTTACAATATTAAAATCACATTGAAAATACGAATACGGGTCTACAATGATGATGATTGTTTTTGGTGTTATTTAATAATTTTTTGCATGTTATAACATATCAGAGGTTGAAACTTCAATGTATCTTGAATATAAGAAAAAAAGCGGGCTCAGGTTTGACCCTTGAGTTACACCTGATTTAGCGTCTATCTACAATTAGGGATCGGTATCATCCAAATAATTCCGATAACGCAAATGTGCTAACAACACGAAATACTTGAAGTTTTGTCACAACTATAGTGATGGCGTACACCGGGAATGGACAAACCTCGATTTACAGTCGCATAAAACAAACCCGCTTGACGTGCCCTCTCGATATTTGCAGTTGACCGGAGTTTTACAGCTCCCTGTCCTGCGACATGTTCGATTTGGTTGAGTCGATAGTTGTTCGGACAAATTGCCGGAAAATCCGTGGCACTTGAATTATATGGTGGCGAGCCACCAGTCACCGGCGTTGATGTACAGCCCCGATTGCCTCGAATTACTCGCGTTTAACGCCATTAGCAGTTAAGGGACATTAAAATGTACTAAATAAAAGCGGATTTCATTAGGTTTAACTAAAAAGTTTGCCTGCAACATTGTTCCATTTTAAAATTCGTACAATTCTTTTTATCTGTCGATTAGAAACTGAAGTATAATCAGATCATATATTCGTCAAAATTTGCTTCTAGTAGATGTCTCACGCACTGCTACATAATTTACTCACCATCAGTCTCCAAAAATGATTGCGAGACGGGGGTAGATGTAGATATAGAGGTGTTACTTTAAAAAAATATTAACAATTTGTGTTTTTTTGAGATACCTATACAGCGCAATATTTAGAAAACTACAAAAGTTATTTGCTTATATTTTTTACAGAATTACACAAAAAACTTAAGAGCTTCCAATGGTGTGTGAAAATTATTGAAAATTAATTCGATGATAATGATAATGATGATAATAATTGGATGATAAAAATTGGAAAACTCTTAAATAGTTTTCGAAATATGGTGATATATCTTAACAACATCAATTATTAATTTGTCATTTTTTTTGGAGAAGCCTTTATAAAAAACTCTCCAGACTGATTTTTGTACGTTGGGTTGTACAAAAATCAATCTGGAGAGTTTTTTCAGTCGAATTTGATACTGCAATGGGCAAATAACAATATGGGACAGGTCGTAGCTTTTAAAGTGACCACGAAACT
>CAXKVY010004407.1:0-27725 GCA_964058915.1 Tetropium fuscum
TATTTCTGCTATTTCTTACTTCAGGTAACCTTTTTTATTCCCACATCACATACAGGAAAGAAAAACAAAGATTTATTTACCTACATTTGGTACTTTATTTAAAAAGAAGCTTATCACACCAAAGAAGCTTGGGTGTGAGAATAACTCCTGCCTTGCTTAGCTGTCATTCTCCTTTCTTTTCCATAGACCAGTTCTGCGGCTTCGTGAAACTATACAAATATCCGGCACTGCAGTAATGAGTTAAAATTAAATGAGAAATAGTCATGTATAAGGCAGAGGGCCTCTGTTCCGTTTGCGGCTAGTAAAAGTGGACCACCGTCATCCACCCGGCCGAGTTCACCGCGTGTTTCATTATAGTTTGCATAATAATTATTGCTGGTGTCTCTTGATATTTACGACCGGCGTCCGTTTAACTTTGCGATGAAAAAAGAGTGTTTTTCGTCGGGCCCTAACAAACCGGGGTGTAATTTAGATGGGAAATTGAGCCGTTTAAAATTGCCTCGGGCGCGAAGTTTGATTGTCAAAGTTCTAAATTGCACCTGTATCAGTATAAGAACCCGTTGTGGTATATAAAATATCGGACATGTGACATACAAATGCTCCAAATACAAGATAAAATAAGAGATTTTTTTATGTCGGAGCAATTTTAATAATAATAAGAATAATAGTAATAATAATAATAATAATAATATGCTCCGGGGGATATTGAGTCCGTTGTGGAGAGGTCCCGGTTATACTGGAACTATTAATTCCCCACCGTCAGACGGATACAAGCCAACAAGCCTGACATAGTCCTCCTCGACCACGAACTCAAGACGATGTTCGTTATAGAGTTTTCGGCTCCGGTCGAAAAGAACATCGTCTTGAAAGAGGAGGAGAAACGGACAAAATATCGAGATTTACTCTCTGAACTCCGCAGGCTATACCCGGGTTATTCTGTTAAAATAGTGGTTCTTATTATTGGCTCTCTCGGAGGTATGCGACAATCATTGCTCTCAGAATTAAGAACCATCCCAGCATGCCGCCAATCGGCAGAAGTCATCGCTGGGAAGATGCAGAAGGCCGTCATACTTGGTTCGTTGCGTCTACTCATGACACATGAATTGCGACCTCAATGACCGCTTACCCCGCGGACGTGGGGAGCGGTCGTTGAGTAACGAGGCTGGAGGGACTCTCTGGACTAGTCGGAGGCCAGGGGGGACTTAGTAATAATAGTAATAATAATATAGTAATATAAAATAAATTATAGTAATAATAGTAATAATAAGTCAGAGACCGAAGGTTTTATATTAGCTTGCCAAGATGGTGTATTAAACACCCTGGTCTACCGAAGCCGCGTGATAGGTATAGAAGTACCTGACGTCAGCTGCAGAGCATGTCGTCGGGCCCCAGAGACCATTATGCATTTGCTGTCGGCTTGTCCAGCATATGCGGTCTCTGCCTATATCCATCGACATAACGCAGCATTACGAGTGCTGTTTACCACCTACGGCACCCGTACCGTATAGATCAGACACCGGTGTTGCCCTATGCTCCGGGGGATGACCGCCTACCCCGCGGACGTGGGGAGCGGTCGTTGAGTAACGAGGCTGGAGGGACTCTCTGGACTAGTCGGAGGCCAGGGGGGGCTTACCAACGCACAAAAAAAAAATAATAATAATAAGATCAGCATAAGATCATAATAATAAGGTCTGAGGCCAGCTGGGCTGAAGTCAGAGACCGAAGGTTTTATATTAGCTTGCCAAGATGGTGTACTAAACACCCTGGTCTACCGAAGCCGCGTGATGGGTATATAAGTGCCTGACGTCAGCTGCAGAGCATGTCATCAAGAACCAGAAACCATTATGCAGTTGCTGTCAGCAACTGCATAATCTCCAGCATATGCGGTCTCTGCCTATATCCATCGACATAACGCGGCATTACGAGTGCTGTAATACCACCTACGGCACTCGTACGGTATAGATCAGACACCGGTGTTGCCCTATGCTCCGGGGGATATTGAGTCCGTTGTTCCGTTGTGGGGAATGAGAGGTCCCAGTTATACTGGAACTATTCATTTCCCACCATCAGGCGGATACAAGCCAATAAGCCTGACATAGTCCTCCTCGACCACCAACTCAAGACGGTGTTATAGCGTTTTCGGCTGAAAAGAACATTGTCTTGAAAGAGGAAGAGAAACGAGCAAAATATCGAGATTTACTCTCCGAAATCCGCAGGCTGTACCCGGGTTATTCTGTTAAAGTCGTGGTTCTTATTATTGGCTCTCTCGGAGGCATGCGACAATAATTGCTCTCAGAATCAAGAACCATCCCAGCATGCCGTCAATCGGCAGAAGTCATCGCTGGGAAGATGCAGAAGGCCGTCATACTTGACTCGTTGCGTCTACTCAGCACACATGACTTGCGACCTCTTACATATCGACCTATTGTGGTCGATATGTAAGATGGCTGGAGGGACTCTCTGGGCTACTCGGAGGCCAGGCGGGACTGACCAGCACAAAATAATAATAATAATAACATTTAATTTTCATAATAATAATAAAATAGATCTGGTCATCAGAACTGTCGAGGAAGAACTAGGTATGTGCTACAAATATGCCTGCCTTTCCGATCCTTCTCTATTCCTGGGGGTAGTGAAATGGACACGAGAAGAGCTGCGACAACTCGGTGTAGGAACCCGAAAAAGGATGCATCTCAGTAGGAGTTTGCATCCTAGATCGTCCTTTCCACAGTTATATATCCCACGCAATCGTGGAGGCCGTGAACTCTTGAGTTTGGAGAGTCTCCACAGCAGGATGGTTCTGAAGGGAGCCTGTAAAGTCATAAGGAGCTCGGATCCGCTCCTCTGCATGCTCCGCGACCACGAAAATGCAGGGGTAGGACCTTTTTTGTTTATGGCGGCACAAAAGCCAGCTGATGAACTTGGCCTCGTCTTCGATACCGAATGGGTTTATCACGACTCTCTCACCGAGTTGGAATCCGTTCGGTTAAAAGCCTAAATTAGAGCTGCAGAACACGCTGTATTTCTGCAGCTTCACACGGATAATCCGATACATGGGGTTTCCTATAAAAATATAGAAAACCTCGGCTTATCCAGAAGGCTGACCTTCGAGTTCTTAAAGTCAGTCGGGCTGATGTCCTTGACCGAGGGATTCATAATTGCTTGCCAAGATGGTGTACTTAACACACTCGTCTATCGAAGTCGTGTCATGGGTATAGAGGTCTCTGATGTCAGCTGCAGGGCCTACCACACGCAGATGCTTAACCTCATATCAAAATTTGAGAACGTTTGGAATTTTGTTAGAAGAATTGACTTTGAATGTCTTCAGTGTCTGACCTATTTCTTTCTTTCTGTCAAGCCGAAGATAACTCGCCAGAATCTTCAGGGGAAGAATTTTAATTTCACTGAACTGATTTTAATTTTATGCAGAATTTTAATTTCACTGATGTAATGTTGGATAAATGTGTAAACAACATTACATTGTATTTTTTTATAGTTTACAACGAACTAAATCACATATTTCCATAAAAATAAATAATAAAAATAATTCCATTATAATTTTATTACACTACGTAAAAACCCCTACACCCGGTTATGAATTTCTATAGAGACTAAATTCGTCACAGCAAACTGATGCCGCCCGGTATTGATTGAGCTCAACTGATATTTTCAAATGTATTAGACAAGGACAGATCACAATTCGACTAGAGCATCCATACAATTCCGATAATACGGGTAATAATAAGCACCCGCACTACATGCATCGAGTATATGCATTTTTAATGAGCTTTTATTACTCTCTTTCATTTCCAAATAGACTATAGTACCTACATGGCGGACAGTGGTGGGGTTGGGAGCGTGCCATTTTTCAGTGTTAAATTAATTTAGCTAAATTTAATTCGGAATTACCGAATGAATTGCGACACAACGCTACTAGGGATAATTTATTTGTAGTCGTACGCGAGTTCACATAAAAATTAACGAACTACACCTACTTGTAGTCTTTTTAACGACGTCGCTCATTATTTTCGTCACCAGAGACCATACAAAAAGGTCGTATAATTATGCGCATACTGGATTAATTTAGAAAAACATGTTCTCAGTCAGAAGCCGCATGTTTGGAGGACATAAACACCGGTTATGCATATATGATTAATGGGAATTATGGAATATATTTATTACATCATATAATTCGGTCGGGAACGCGTTGAAAAACCCCGAAAACGGCGATAATAGATGCTTACTAGGGCAAGACAATAACATCCATCATATTCACACTTACGGTAATCCTGGGCAAGGCTTTCTCCGCGAGATAGATTAATTTTCGTTTGGGCCAATTCAAAGCCAATCGACACTTCGCGAGATCTAAATAGCAGCTAGAAAATTCACTTCGGTGCTATTTTAACAATTGAAATTTTAAAATTTCCATTTAAATTGGTAGTTTATATTTGGCAAAGGAATAACCCTATTGTTTTTGGCCCAAATCCAATAATAAATGTTTCTGCAGTGGCGACCCAAAAAATATGGCCCTGTGTTTTCTACCCTTCATTTGTACTTTTACTTTTACTTTTTTACTATATTTTTTCGGGTTTTCACTTATACCTCGGAAGCTATGCGTCCTAGCGATACAAAATAAAAACTGATATAATGTGGAACATGATTGAATATATTGTTTTTTCTAAATCGAGTATAGTTTCCGAGATATGTGCGATTAAAAGTCGCAAATTATGACAAAAAAATGCTTGACTTTTCTTTGCCTTTTTTGACTAGCTACCTCGAGGACCCTTCATTGTACAAAAAAGTTATTAGAGAGAACGCTGTAGATCATGATATTTCCTTCAGAAATATATGATATTTTATTTTCAACCATAAAAAAGTTAGAGCAATTGTCACTTTAGTGCATGTAATTTCACCAAAACAGATTTTACCAAAAATACAAATATAAACAAAACCATACCAGAAAATTCACTGCTCTAATTATATATAAGACAATATATACGTATAGCCCAGGAAATTTAGCATCTCATTTCGGAAAAAATTATAGTGAGGCAGAAATTGATGTGACTTTTCAGTTCCCCAAACAATGTATGGAAATTCCCAAAGATTCTGGTTTATACATAACTTTGACAGCGGAAAAAGAATAAAAAAAGTACCTTTTTTTGTTTTTTTTTGCCAATATCTTTGTTGCCATCAATCCTATCATAGTGCACCACTATAAAGAAGAAAGAACCGAAACTTCTCTACAAAAAGGTGATATAGAGTTTATCGATAACTAATAGTTTTTACATAATCGGGCATTGAAACTGGTAACAATTTTGTATGGATGTTTTAGTGCATGTAATAAACAAAATATAGTTTTCTGTGTTATCTTCTAATTTTTACATTTTTATATGCACTGGGGTATGAAAATATATATTTCTGTGAACAAAATTTATTATTTATTGACTATTGAAGAAATTGACTCTCGAAAACCATCACTGTGGTGAAAATTGAACATTTAAACTGCAGTATAAGTCTTGACGTTTCATGAAAAATTTCAAAGCTGCCATTGCAGCTGTTTTCCATTTATGAAAAAGAGCAGATCTCGTGACACATCCGTGGTTAAAAAATACTAAAATATCACATATTATTGAAGGAAATTTCAAGATTTACAACGTTATGGCCTTATCGTAGGATGAAGGGCTGTGGAGTTAGCTAGTCATATAAGGCAAGAAAAGGCAGGCATTTTTTTATAATTTTAAGCGCGCATATCTCGAAAATAGCGAAACAATTAATACAATCAATCTTGTTGCCCGTTTTGTCAGCTATGATTTTGGATATTGTAGATGACGTTATCCCATTATCGCTAGGACATATAATTTCCGAGATATAAGCGAAAAACCGGAAAAAAGTACCTTTTACGTACGCCACTGTATCCCGCTCCTCTCCTAAGAGTGGGGACGGGTATGTTTACCTCCTAATCCAGTTCCAAAGTCAATAATTGTTTTTCAATAATTTTCAAGTTAGTTAGCAATTTTTAACCTGCTTAATTTGATCTATCCGCGCGGATGCTGCTTGAGAGTTTAGCTTCCAAATCTTTAAAAAACTAAATTTGAGAGTTGCTGCCGGCTATTATTACATTAAATAGATGTGCTTCACAACTTGAATTACCTGGCTACTAACACACGTCTCTCATTCAGTACCGTGGATTCCTATGACTATAATAACATTACTATTTAAGTCCCGGCCATTCGCACTCTCGAGCACCGGCTTCATCTTTACTTTGTGACTTCCGGCCTCCCAGAAGTTCTTTAAAATCGCAATAATTCGAACGAGGCATACTCGGGAAGTAAGAAAATCATCTGCTTAGCTCCCCCGTTTCATTTTATTAAGTGCTTGGGGTTAAAGAGATCTGCGAAGATGGCCATTGTGTTGCAACAAAGTAACGTCCAGGCGAGAATACCTAACAGTGACTCATGCATTGAATTGTAGATGTTTTGTTCTAATTATAATTTATTTTAAATTATGCATTACTTCCTCAAGTTTTGATATTGGTGTACCCCAAGGATCGATACACGCCCACTTGAAACTTGCCACATATTAACATTATCAATTCTGTCTACACATATACTCCAGTCGCCAGAGACCTAAAAAGAGGTTCACTCGATCAATAGATCCGGCAAGTAGTAGTTTGAGATGATTAGAACATAACAATTCTAAGTTTCCGTCATTCCCACCCTTGAACTCGCTCGGGGAGGGGGAAATAACCATCAAAAATCGGTGAAAGTTTTTGGGCTATTGCCAAATCCAGAAATGAGTACGCCCCTTTGCGGAATAAATTCGAACCGAGGAAAGCGAGTAAAAATTTGAAGTTAAACGTTCTGTGAGCTGTTGCTGCTGTTAGTTTAAACCGTCTAACCGGCACGATTCCTCGTTTACGACGTTACTGTTGTGGTTACTGTGATTTTATTACTCTTTAGCTGTGCTCTTTAGTTTTACCACTTTTACTGTTGGCTGTGTTTTTTTGCGAAACATTTTCGACCACCAGGAAAGCGAGTTAATAATTTCCTTCACTTCGTTTACTGTGATTTATTGTTGGCTGTGTTGTTTTAACGTTTTGTTATACTGTTTGTGATTACCATGTCCCTTAAAAGTATTCATAATACAAACTGTTGTGTTTATGATTGCAACTCAAGAGATGGTAAAGATAGATCTCTCCATTTTCACTATTTTCCGAAGAAAAATTCCGACATTAACGTGAAAATGATAAATGCACTGGGAATTGAGGAAGAGATTGATAAGAGGAAAGGTTGGGAGAAGGTTTTATTAATGGGCAAGCCAGTGACAAACAATATGCGTGTTTGCTCTAATCATTTTAAAATAGAATAGATTACTGTTCAAAAGGTAAGGGATATTTATTGAGGTTAGATTAAGTAAAAAATCGCGAAACGCGTAACATAACACAATCTATTTTTGTTTTAGATGTGGACTTAAAACAACCTAAGCTTAAGCGACACACTGTACCTTCCCAAAATTTGCCAGTAAAAAGATCACTTGCAAGTGCCAAGAGAAAGTCCAACGATTCTAATCGTGAAGATAGATTGAAGAGACGACGAAAGCTTAATGATGAGGCTACTACAAGTATTAGTGAGGTACATTTATGTGAAGGTGAAATATCTTTACCTGTCAACGAGGACAACCATGATCTCGAAAATGTACGAGTATGGCATGTACTTATTTTATATTGTTCATGAATTGAATACCTGTTTAAATAAATAAGTAGCTGTATTAAAATGCTTAGTCTTTTTTTTTCATCTCAAAACTCCCGATCTTCGTTAGCAACCAGTGCATCTGGGACAGGGTTAATTTAAATTAAATACAACGTACACGCACACGGCTTAGTGACACTGTTTAAATCGTTGTATAGCACTGTAATACAGGGCTGTATAAGTCTATACTTTGCTAGGAGCACAACATGATTTGTTACCCAATTTCGGAAGGAAAACTGAACTCAATAAAATACGGAAACTGTTTTAGGACATTTATTCTGACCATAGTCATATATGCAATGGACAATTGTACTGTTTGTTGAGACACTCGCCTCATATAAAGTTCCTGCCTAATTTGTAGTTAACATGGCTAATACAAAGCGTGAGACACTACTTGCAGGTGAGGGAAGCAGACGTGGCGATACCTTGGTACCATTTACTTCTAGATAATTAATCGTATAAACAAACAATGACGTACTGTCATTGTTTATGGCAATCGCCATTCTGATATTAGCGTAGGCAATCTACAAAAGTATGTGATTGTGACCACGCAGGGATTACCGAAGCCTATATAGGTAAAACTTCACGGTGCCCAGGGAATTTTCCCTGTATAATGTTGAGTACCATAGTTAATATAGAACTTGTGTTATTGTCTCACAACAGTTGAACCTCTGAAGATTTCTCCGCCTTGCAAGTACATGTAAACTCTACAATGGTTGCATCTCCGTCTTTGTGGATGAGTTTCCCACTTATTTCATGTGGAGAGTTCTTTACACCGCTAGTTTGCAAACATAGTGCTATAATTTGCACTAATTCCATAGTAGCAGATGTAGTTCCAAGTAAAATTATATGCTTGGCATTTACTAATGCCTCACCCTCTACAACACATCTACTCTCTGGAGTGGCTTGCAGGTAAGAAAACACTTTTCCCAATGAAAGAAGAACCTCTTCATTGAAATCGTCCATCATAACCTAAAAATAACGTTTTATATCAGTACAGGTACGCCGTATAAACATCTATTCTACTGATAAACAAAACTACATACCTTTGTTTTAAAAACCCTTAAGTGGATAAATGATTTGTACGTATAAAAATGTCCCAGTTAAGAAAATGTTCTCGAGTTTAAGCACAGCACATGAAAACGCGTAACGCCACGGAAGAAATTTTACTCGCTTCCCCGATATTTGTTTACAAACTTCAGCGCCCCCAACGGTAATTTTAGTCGCCAATACCTAACGCTTTTGTTGCGCTTTTTAGCGCAAAAACGCTTCGCGTAAAAGTTGTAAAAAACGAAATTTCCTACAACATTGATCTAAAAAAGGTACACCTTTTTTTGTACAACCAATAGCGACGGAGCTATGGAGCGCTGAAGAAAGGATAAAACCGTAACGTTGGCAAAATTTTCACATTCCACTGCAAAAACGTTAGCATCGGAATATGAGGTCATTTCAATCGTGGGTGAGGATATTGATTTGCTCGTTCTGCTCATTGGTACTAGACCTGAGACTAGCAACGTTTACCTTCGCAAACCTGGGAAAGGAAATTCGACACATGCATTTTACTCCTCAACATCTTACAAATTCCAGTCACCAGAAAACGTTCTCCTTCTCCAGACGCGATAAGTGGATGTGACACTACATCCAACATCTTCGGGTTTGGCCAGAATAAATTTTGCATGCTCTTCCACAGAAACCCCATTTTAGTAGAGATCGCCCAGGAATTCATGGATCCAGATGCCAGTGTCACAGAGATTTCAGAGGCAGGAGAAGGGATTCTGGTGGCTCAGTATGGTGGGGAGCAAGATCAATCCATCACTGTCATGCGCCAATCCAAGTTCAATCTCACTCAAGGCTCAACCTGGCCAAGCTCCCACCCACGTCAAATGCGGTACACTATCACTCGTTCAGAACGTCATCGCGTGAATGGGAAGGCCCAAAAAAACATTGGATTGGGGATGGTCGAAGTGCATCACAGTCTGCATGGAAGCCTTTTTAAATATCATACATTTCTCCAAATTCTAAAAGTGATGACAATGGTTTCACAGACAGACATTTCAAAGTGCCCTCGTTGGTTTAAAATTATTATTTGATATCTCAAATCAAAATACTTTGATTAAACTAAATTGATGATGACGAAGACGACCCCGCCCCTATTTTTCCGAACAAGTTCATGAATTTTCTCCACCTGCTCAGGGAATCACTTTTTTTCAAAGACAAGATCGTGGACACAAAAGAAAACATAATGTAGCAAGTTTTTGCACCATGTAATTATTATTGTAAATGTCAGATTATTACACTTTAATTTTATCGCAATTACATATTTTTTAATAAAAAAAACATTACTATGTGAACTGTTTAATTTTTTTTTCAAAATAATTATTTTCGAAATTTTGGTTTCATGCCTTTATTTAGGGAACAATTAGCCCTAAATAATGGCATCCCTCTGAGCTCAAATTAAAGCTAAATAAATTTACTACAAATTAACTGTATTTGACTTTTCTCGTGGGATGAGTACTTTCCCGATATTTGGCAAGATATTTTAACAAAACGACTTTCACTTTATGCAAAAAAAAAAAATTTTTGAGGAGCTGTATCTCGGAAAGTTCTGAACGTACTGAGTTCATTTCAATTTTAAATTGTAGCAAATTAATCTACTTTGAAAAATGACAGAGAAACTTTTTCTGTAGACCGCATACTTTAGGAGATGCTCAGGAAAAATTGAAACAAGTGCACAATTTTCGTTGTTTTTTTGGGCATTGCGCAACTCGCAGAGTTCTTGCTGCAAACTTGGTTTCTTACTATTGGCATATGTTCTAACAACATATTAAAAAAATAAAACTACATAACATTTTGCAAGGTCGGATGTATAAGTTGACACTGGTCTATAGTTATTTGAGCTGTTTTCAAAACATTATTTAAAAAAATCATCGTAGGAAACAATCGTAGGAGAAAAAAAATGATGCGTTCTGATGCGAAATAAGTCACTTTTTCTAAATTATTGCACACATAGCCCTTTACAAATTGTAGATAATGATGGGAAATGCCCCTTCAAATTCATCGCCCCCATGCATATACAGCGTCCTTACTTTAAGCCATAGTTTCCAAATTCAACGACTTAATAATCTAGATTATATTCAAATTAGCTGCAAGGGCTTGTGCTCCTACGAGAACAAGAAGTTACCTACCAAAGAGAATTTCCTTATAATGTAAGGGCATAACAATTACATTAAGGACGCTGTCGCTACTCGGAATGAGGTCGTAAATATAGTCTGAAAACACGCAATTTATCCAAGTAGGATCTAATACGACCGAGTGCAATAGAAATGCGAATTGCCGAGCTCACCCAACTAGAGGCAAATGCGAAAAAGGGCGGGATAACTCGATAAGTTTCAGGATATTGGTAAGGCCATTTCCAACCTCACGTATGCCTACGCTACGCTAACAAAGGGTTGGAACATTACAGGAACTTTCTCGGATTTAATTTTTACTAATATATTTTTTCATTTTTCACCTTGTCGCATTTTTTATTTATTATGAACTGACCATAATTTCCCGCTGATTCCATAATTAAATCGCGAGGCATACCAGTCACCAACTGGGAGCTCTATTAAAAGGGGGTGGGTCTCTCAGGTATTATATGAATAGAGGCAACCATTTAAACAAATTTAATATTTAAATAACAAATAAATCACAATAGGCAGTCTGGTACAGTGTACCACAACAGGAACCAATCTCAATATAACAAAAAATGTTCATTCACTTACGCACTGCAACGTACTCAAGCAATTTAGTCAGCGTAGGTATAACTGGCAAAGAAACTCCGGCTCCTTGCGGCAGCAAACAACGAACCTTCAGCGACTCCGTCGAATCAACTGGACTTCTTTTTATATTCCTCTGCAGTTCAGAATGTTTGTCAAACATGCAACCATATCACCGCTCAACTTGACATTTATATCCCCCGCCTACCTAACTAATCTCTATCTAAATACCATGATACTACGACTACAAGATATGATCACTTGGGCAACGCATTTTGAACAAAATTGCGCATGACGTCACCGCGTGACAAAAATGTAAGGCGATATATGAAGACGCAAGGTTTTAATATGGTTTTATTACAAAGTTTCGTTATTTTCGTTTAGATTCGACTGTTATAACTATTTTGGACATTGTTTAAATATACAGAGTGTTTACGAACTTGAGAAACATTTTATAATATAATATATATTTTATAATAAAAATAAAATTTTATAATATATATAAAAGCACTTTCATTAAGTAGGTTTATTTTTTGGAAATCGTTTACTTTTAGCATCTCTCCCAAGTTCGTAAATACCCTATACAGGTAGGTACAAAATAAATAGGCTGTTGTCGTGGAGCTGGTACTTTGCCGTTAAAGGTCTAGTCGTGTCTAGTACAGCACGAACATTGATGGAATCAATGACTATACAGTATACACGTCTATAAACCTTAAACTGGAAATTACTAAAATAATATATATTATTTTATTATTGTTTCTATAGCTTTCTCCTATCCAAAGTTACAGGATCCAAAACTTTGAAAGTGGACCAATGCCCCCCAAGTTTACGGTACTCAAATGTTGATTCATTTTATTGATAGCATCTGACATTCTTGCATGGTTTACACTAAGATTCTGCAGAGCCACAAATAAATCAGATAAACTTTTTCCATGTTTGAAGAATTATCCTTTCCGAAGTATTTAGTTTACGTAATTGTCAGTAAGAATGCCAGAAAATATTTAATAGCACCTTATTCTTTACCTAAATGCTAACCTAATCTAACTAATTATTGTGTCAATTGAAATTGTCAATAGTGAGCAAGCAGTATATTTACAGTATCGATTTATAATTGTTTATAATAAGCCATAACATTTCATACTAATCAATCTGTAATAATGCATTGGGCCTTGTTATGACCAATTAGAGTTAACTTGTAGTGCTAATATAATAATTTGTATATACTAAAACATTTCAAAATTATAATTATTATAGGTCGTACTGACGATTGAAGTAGAATGCATATTAGATTATTGCATTGCATTGCATTATTGCATAGTAGATTGCTAAATTGTGTGCTAAATTAGCGCCGACACAATGTTCCACATTTCGTACTTCAGTCAATAACAATGTAACACGATTAAAAATGTTTTAATAAAGCATTTGTATATAGGCTAAATATATTAAATTTAGTACACGGATATTAGCAAAAATAGAATAAAAAATATAATAAGCTGATATTTTCTGAATCGACAGTTGATACAGGATCGAAAAGTTCAGGTCCCTAACTGGTGAGCTTCGTCCCTTTTTCACCCTTATAATGACACCGCGCTGGTTTTTCAATAATATCTGGAAAATGTAATATTCGACGACAAAAATAGGGGCATTAAAAATATTCAGAATTAAATTTCCTATAAAACTCCTATGCCCTATAAGTCCTTTGCCGTAGTAGTACTCTGTAGTAGTAGTTTGCCAAAAATATATCATAACATAATATTACCGGGATATCAATGATTTTTCCCATTTTAAATTTTACACGCTTATTTAAATGTTGATGTAGATTTTAATACAAATTATGAGGTAGGTACTTGCAAGACACGTGTAGAGCAACGTGTATGCTGCTTTTTGGTCCACATCTTATGCTTCCTCTATTCAAAATACCACGAGCCAATTCTAAACCAAACTTGTTTTCACACCACCCAGGAGGTAGAGTTTGTCGGTGCATTTTTTTTATGTGGTTTGCCATTAAGGCCTAATCCACTCTCTACTCTTGCTCAAATTCCATTTAGACGGTCCGTTCCGCATTAAACCATGCTTGTCCGTGACAGTTCATACACATAGCCGAACATTTTAAACCAACTTTAAACACCCGCATCGCTTTCCACAGCGTTATCTGCAAGCACACGAAACTAACTCTTAAAATTGATAAAAGAGCTGCTGCATCAGTAGTCAAAACAGGTTTTAAAATACCACCTGATTTCTTCCATCCCCATTCTTCTGGATATAAAATATTTCCATTCCTAGCCTGAATTTGGTGGTACACCCGCAACGAATGTTGTTGCAAAGCTGCGAACGCCGGCGTCGGGGGTAGCCTTGCCATAGTAACTGTTCGACTAGAGTTGCCAACCGAGGTGTTAATGTAAATATTTCGCTAGCCTCGGTAACTCCTGTTTTGGAAAATTTGGTTTGTTAAAAGGTTTTAACACCTTCTTCTAAATTCGTTTCCGAGTTTATTAAATCTATAGTTTTGGAGTTTGCCATTTCCGACGTTGTGTCACTACCACTAAATGCATGAGCAAAAAGAACTGTTTTTGTTGAGTTTTTAAGGACATTTGACAACTGTAAATGTGTAAATATGAGCTATAAACGCTTGCTTTTATATTACCTTGGTATCCCTTAGTAGTCTAATAACATTTTCAGTTGGCCCAGTCTAATATCTTTTTCAGTTTATGAATAACGGTTAGGGTTGAGTTGGATCATTTGAAATATTATCAGGCGGCGTTATGTTTAATTAAATTACCGTATTCAATATAATCGGGCTTTTTTTGGTTAACCCTACAATTTACGATTTAATAACATTAAAAGTAATCGGAATAGCGATACGTAACACAGAGCCTTTTTTTATAGAAAATTTTGTGCCAAACCTTTTCCTATACTTATGTTTTTTCCCTAAGATAAAGCGTTCAAAATATATTGTAAGAAAACCAGTTATTTGTGTAATTTCCGTATATTAATTAGGAAAACTAGGAGAAAGTTTTGCCATAGTTGTAATTTTCTAGCCCTTTATGTTTTTTGGGTCGCCGAACATGAATCTGAACTTTTCTGACAGAAATATTGTCCGGAACTCCTTTTTTGCAAAAAAGTTTAAAATTTTAGCACCTTTTTCGGTTTCTCGCCATCTCAAACTGTCCGTTTTTTCGAAAAGACATACATTATATACATAATTAAAGTAGACAAAATTTCCTACATCTTAACGTGTTTTATTTCTTTCTGTGGCCGATTGTTCCGCCGCTGGAAATTTGTCAAAATCCAAGAAAGTGACAAAAATGCCGCACAGTTTTCAAAATAAACTTATACTTGCACCACAAATTCATACATGAAAAAGTACGTAGTCTAAGGAATAGGGAAATTTATAAATAAATAAAGAGAAATGTGTTTACAATAAATAAAAAACAAGAAGCAGTAGCAGTGCAATGAAAATATGCATTTTTATTGTTAAAATCACATTATTTTCATTGCAAGCGCACAGAACAGGCTTATAAGAAAATTTTGGGACAAAAACTTATCAGATCATGTAGCTTTTTAATTATTTATACTTAACCAAAATAAATGCCTCTATTCGCTTCTCACTCTACAAAATCCTAGCCTTAGTTGGGTCTTATATTTCGACATCCCATTCATGCAACAGAATAATTGTTTCGCGTGCATATAATAATTATCTTATCTTATCTTCGCTTTGGATGTTGATCTGTAATTGGCATTAGCTGATTTGCGAGAAATGCACTCGTCTTGTTTATATTTATTTTCTTTGTTATTAATTTCCATAATTTGATAGGTAGTTGTTGTAGAAAAATAATCATTGTTTTCTCACGTCATTAGATGAGTTGTGGTTCCTTTTGGTTAATTAACTGGAATTGGTCTCCTTTGTTCCTTTATTGCTTTTTCCTTGAATGGTCTAAGAGCCATTTAACAGCACTGTCTTCGATTAGTGAGAGCCTGAGTGACGTTTCATAGGATTGATGTGCCTCGTGTTGGAGATGAGGTCAGTAAGTGAAGTGTAAGCCCTAGTTTGATACATTGAGTCTAATATCTTCCTCGCCCATTACAATTGAACATTGCAAGTTTCGGGGAGACGAAGATAGAACAATAGTGGTGATAAGAAATTTTCAGATTGTATATGTATCTATTTAGTTTTGCAAAGGACAACCTACCTTTACATACATACCTTGTCAGGGAAAATGTCACCCTCGCCTTCAATCGTTACCCTGGTTTATCTGGTAGCCTTTTTTTTCTTAAAGGAACATAGTCAGGGTCATCTGTCAAAGAACAAATAGGATGGAATTATACTAGATTACTAAAGTTATTGGTACATATTAAGGAATCGTTCATGTCCAAGTGCTTCCTCTATTTCCCAGTCTTCACTTCCATCGATATTCACCGACACGTTTCCACAGGAACCCTCGCAATTGACGCATATATCGGTGCACTTAGTCCCATCTTCTTGCAGTCACAGTTGCGTGCACAAGTCTTACTGCATCTACAGGTCACCAACTTCAGCAATTCAGGGGGAGCAGGGGCTAACAGTGTGGTGATTGGTCCCAGCCCATTGTTGGTCTTCTTCCATCCCCAATATCTTTGGGTTGTAAATAAACCCTGTAGCTGTGCTGTGTGGCTGCAGCTACTGACGGTGGTAGTGCAGCTATATTTTAGGAGGCCCTGAAAGCTGCTTTCTTATAATTCAAAAATCACAGATGGTCCAAAGAAGGTGCCGTCCTGTCTGTGTAGCCATACTCTGAGACAAGGAATCGTTCCCCAGCTGTTGCAACACTTTGCTGAGTAGTATAGAGAACTATTTGCATGTGTTCAATTACAATGCAATAATTATAGTTTGTTGTGCAAGAAAATGTAATTGTGTTTCATTAACTATGAAAGCATGCATGTTAGACATACATGATCATGTATGCTCACAGTTTTGAATAAAAAGAAAATATTGCGTAACGATCGGCCTAACGGCGTAATCTAGCGGCGTAACGATCGGCCATATACAAAATAAATTGCATTTAAATCCATTAAAAATGTAGGAAATTTTGTCTGCTTTAATTTCATGTAGAATGGTCTTTTCGATATAACGCATAGGTTTTGAAATATAGGCGAGAATCCGAAAAAAGGTGTTATATTTGTTCTATTTGAACAGATTAATATATAAAAGCATTAGGCATATATTTATCTAGAAAATGTAAAACATTAAAATGCGTAAAATTTTGTAAAATCTATTAAAACTACTTTCCCTAGCTATATGCTAGACAATATTAAATTACATATAATATATGAGAATGCTTAAGCATTTAAAGAGGAAGTGATATAGAGATAATACTTGCTTGATTCCCCCTCTGGGTTCGGGGCCAAAATTGTAGAATAGACCCAGGGTACCTCCTACCTGTCGGAAGAGGCGACTAAGGTGACTGAATGGGACTGCCTAGCCGCTTAGACATGACCGGTAAGATCTTCAAAGTTATGCTGGGCGGGCGTTGGTGGCACTTGGATGGGTGACCTAGGCAGGCTTGGGCCCGGACTGTGGCGTCTGCCCGAGACCTGGGAACACTCAACACATCTGCCGCGGACGCGTGGTCCCAGATAAATGCTAATGAGAACCAGAGTAATTAATCTCGGTAACTCAGAACCATACTATCATACATACAAATTGTAGAGACTTTGCCACCAGGCCACCCGTAATAAATAGGATGGTTTGAAGAAAAGTACTCAAGTAAAAAGGAGGAATGCACAAAGGGCCTAATGAGGTCTAAGTGCTGTGGTGGAATGGGAGGGTAACACTACACTCCGACCCATATACATACATACTTACAATACTTGCTTGATCCAAACCAGATTTCAAGATCACTTAAGAAATTTCTAAATATACTAAAACTAAGTTTTAAAAAAATTGTAAATATACTCTTGGGTAGGAGTTTCCTACTGAGTGTATCGTTACTGTTAACAACGCTAGCAAGACCTGAATTTCAAAGCCCTTCCGATTGCTCTAATGTAGAATAAACGCGAAATAGTTTATCTCAAATCACTGGTGCTTTGCGTGAATAATAACTATTTTATATTTTTCTAGTTTAATGTAACATCAGGGCAACTTGATATAAAACCCAGCGCAGCTTCAGACTGCAAATAAAACGTGTTTTTAAATAACCATGCAGTTTATATTAATAACATAGTCCAACAAAAAGTTACAAGCCAAGCTTAAAATACTCTACATAATACTTTATTTTAGTTCTGCGAGACGTAGTAAATTTCTATTAAGTATTATCATTTATGTGCAATCTGTTTTCCTTGATATTTGCAAGTCAAATTGCAATTCAAAGCAGCGCTTCTTTACTTTGGTGGATATTTATTTAATGTACGATCTACATAAAATTTTTGCAACGCAAATTCCTATTTACGTTACGTCTTGTCATTTTTAATTTTAAGAATTTTTCCATTTAGAGAGGCACACGGGCAAATGTAATAACGCATAATATAATAAAGTCGCTCACTTTCATCCAGGCCCAAACCCCATAGTAATATAAGCAGGGATTTCAAGTTGATATTATTAGGGATTTAGGTGGTTCGAGGATATTTAACAAGTTATAATTAATCGTATCTCTATTTTTTACATGACTATGTTTTCAATTGAAATAGTACAAATATACCTTACACCAATTTACATCACATCTTACATTATCTGCGTAAAGTCTTATATCACCTCCAAAATTAACGTCGGTGATGTCATTAATATATATGTAAAATAAGAGAGGTCCTAAAATCGATCCCTGTGGAACACCAAAATTTATATAACGATACTTTATATAAGTAACTTTTTCAATAATTTATATATGTAGATATTGTTTACGGTCTGAATGATCTGAACGATCTGAAAGAAACGAACAAAATTCGAACTTTCCTCTCACTCTTACCTTCCCTAATTTATATATTAACGTAGGTATATGAACTGTATCAAATCCTTTCTGTTTAACTGTAAAAAGTTCATCAGTAAAGTTGCCTTTGTCTCTATATTGTATATGTGTAATAATATCTAACACAGCAAGTATTTTTTTTCATACAAAACTATACTGAAACACAATTTTTTCTAATTTTAACTAATTTTATATTATATGAGAAGAAAACTATAATTTTTTTACGTTTAAAAACAATCCAGTAGGTTGTAACGGTGTGACAGCTCGTCACTTTCATAGCTTTTCAGGTCTAAATAACCTACTATGTAATGAACTTTACACAACCAGTTGCGTAATATTTTACTTTTCGTAACTGGTTGTGAAAAGTAAGACGTTTCCTAACGTTAAAGGGTTTTGAAAAGTTTCACTTTACATGTCAAAATTAGAAAAATCTATTTGTTTCTAGATAACTCAAACGTCTATTATAGTTTCAAAAGACATTTAATTAGACTGGTCAATACAATTTCTATAATTTTCAGAGGACATACTTTTACTTAATCAATCGTAACATGGAGCGCAATCGTTTTTAAAAGAGCTTATTACTGTTATAATTCTTATAACAGTATTTTACTATATAATTTTGAGTTACGTCTCGAAATTTTAAAATTCCGAGGCATAATTAAATAAAGTAGTAATTTTTACTGGAAACTTTGAATTATAACTCGGAATTCCACTACAAAATTTTGAGATCTCGGAATTTCCGCGTTGTAACTCGCAATTTTAAACATTCTAGTAATAAATGGATCTTATTTCAATATACCTATATAACTCGGAATTTTAAAATTCCTAGTTATAACAGAATTTTAGAATCCATAGTTATAACAGAATTTAAAAAAAAATAAAGTTCCGAATTAAAATTCGGAATTCTAAAATTCCGATAAAACTCAAAATGTTGTTGTTTAATTAATAACAGGGAATTTTAAATATCCGAGTTATGTCGGAATTTTATTTCAGTATTCCGAGTTCAGTTTAAAAATGCTGAAAAGTTTCTGCGTTATAACTCGAAATTTTAAAAATTCGGGTTATAAGTGAATTTTATTTCATAATTCCGATCTCAGAATTTTAAAATTCCTTGTTATAATTCGGAATTTTAAAATTCCGAGATCTCAAAATTTTGATGTATAATAGTAACAGGGAATTTTAAAATTCCGACATGTCAGTTTTAAATTTCTTATCTCGAAGTTTTACATTTAAATTTTGATATCTCGGAATTTTAAAATTTTGAATTATAACTGAATTTTTCATAAATATTTTGAGATCTCGGAATTTCTACGTTTTCGTTATCGTAATTTTTAAATTCCGAGTTATAAGTGAATTTTATTTCAAGATTACGACAATTCAGAATTTAAAATTTTTCCTATTTATCACAGAATTTTAATATTCCGAGATATAACTATTACAGAATTTTATTTCAAAATTCCAACTTATAACACAGAATTTTAGAAAGAGAAATAATTTGATTATAAGTGTCCCTTCCAGAAGTTCATATGTACCAGTAGAAATCCAGCCCTCGTACCAATTTAGGGTCATGCCATGTCATGTGGGGACTTGTTAGCTAGACATCTAAGTGTTTCAGTGACGTTAATTTATCAACAGCAGTTATTGACTACAATTTCCACACATACCACCCCCCAACATGCATATTCAAGTCGTGTGACGCTTGATAAGATCCAGCAAGCGTGTGGGTATGCTGCCGGCGCCACCGCCGCGGTCTCCCGCCGCTTGCTGCTACCCCAAGCATCCCCCACAAATGGCTCACAGCCGGTAAATTACGTGTCCTCTTTTGTTTAGCTCCCCTGTCCGCTGATGGTGCCACAAAGAAGTGCGATCACCTAATTACAGGGTGCCACTTGCAGTTTATTTAATTCACACTCCAGTCTCGAATTGCAAAGGATTTTATCGATATTTACCGGGACGCGGCCATCTACTATTATTAGGGGAATTTTCAGTAATTTACTATGGTCATTTTATGCCAGCGAAAGGCAGTTTTTGCGACGGGTTTTAGTCCATTGGCAGCTTTTTACGCAGCGCTTTCTGATTAAAATAAGGGTTTTGCGTTTTATCTGTCGAATTTTACACTGCTTGAATCTGCGGGGCAGATTTCGATGAAGGCAAAAGTTGCAAATCATCAAGCTCTTAGTAGAGGACGGTACTGACGGCAAATATATCAAACGAATGGAATTCCTTATTATGGATAAAATGTTTCTACACACACAAACCTCCAGATAAAATCTGCGTATAATGTAATAACAATGAAATCCCCTTAATTAGAAATTATATACTTATATCGGCAAGTATGCCGTCTGGAAAGTGTCAATTTGAGAATAATCGTCTAAAAATTCAGCACACAAGTTCGAAATTTCTGATTTATAATAGTGATATATTTAGTTTAAAATTAAAGACATTTTCCTCAAAAAATCCCACAGAAAATTGAGTACGTCCCTGTATCGGCGACACGAGGCCGAATTTAATATCAAACGATATCGAACAATTATCGATTTTCTACTTGTTTTTGCCCGTCCTATTCAGCTACTTGTTCATTTTGTACAGTGCGAACGCAGATTTATTTGATTTATTGGTCCTCATGGGCCTATAGAACTTAGCAAACAGATTTCCTTAAGGTCCAACAGAGCTAGGGTAGTTCAAAATTAACTGCGCAATATATAATGTAAATTATGTGTTCATGCTGATCATTTTAAATCCTTAAAAGATAAAGGACTTCCATAATTTATTAATGAAGATAAGGGAACACACTTGTTGACATCGATCTGCCATGTGATTTTGGCTGATTGTAGGCATCTGAATCCAGAAATGACCCCAGTTTTTCTCAATCGCACAACTTTGTACTATATACGGTACCTTTTCTAAAATATCATACAATGGAAGTTTTTATCTATAAAGGTTGTATATGTATATTGTTACTGTAAATCAAATTCTGTACAAGTAGTGAAGGGACATTCAAGTTCTTCAAAACATACATACTATGGTAAAAATTTACGCTTATAGCTTTTCCTGGAGTGTTCAATATGTGGACAATCTCGCTTGATGCTCCAACGATAGTCAGCAATCACACATATGAATCAAGTGTAATGAATGAAGAAACCAGTAGAACTAAAACTTACACGGTTTAGTAGATATGCGCAAAATCAAATTTTTTGTACCTGTTTTCCAATATGGGGGCGCGAACGGCATCGTCTCAAGGTCGAAAACGTGGGGTTTTATTAACCTCATCAAAATAGAGATCTATGCCAAAAATTATCTGTCCATGACCTTTGGCAAGCTAACACTCGTCTAATGTTTCTATTGACTGGACTACAACCACTATTATCTGAATCAATCACAAGTAAAAAGTTCTAGAACATGGGGCACTAAATTTACACCGCCTTATAAACTGCAAACTTTTCAACACGTGATCCGTTACAGTTGTTCCCGTGGGGGTGCCAGTTGTGACGGTGGACAGGGCAGGACTGGAGCATGGAAGACCCCTCATCGCGGACTGCCATGCACCTCCCTCCCTCCCGGCTGTCAACATCACTTTGTACGTCAATGACGAGAGGGTAAGTCTTTCTATTTATTTCGTCATACAATAGAATATTTTTTATTGAGCCATATTTCTCCTACTGTTAACAATAATTTAGGCTACTTTTACTGTACTTTTCTACCAATGACAGAAATATGATACATTGAGTCCCTATATTTTGTTAAAAGAACATTTTGAAACACATCAACAATGTATATATATATATATATATATATATATATATATATATATATATATATATATATATATATATATATATATATATATATATATATATATATATTAGCTTTGAAGTTCTTTGCTATTCACAATTGTTTTGTGAAAAGTAATCTTGGGTTTGTAGCATTTTATTACATAGAGAAATAAGCAAATAGACGAATAATAAGGAAGACATACTTACCAGTTGTATATCTGGACATACACACGGAAACGAACCACTTAGAAGTTGTACAAGTTCTTTCACCTTCATTGAGGATCTTCAGAGTCATATACGATTTGTTTCATTGATCATTTATACTTGAATTTAAAATATTAATACTCGAACACTTGGAGTGACATTTTATAACATCAGTTTTTGATGGAACTCAAATTCTTACAATACATAAACCTAGTGTGTATGTCCAGATATACAACTGGTAAGTGTCTCTTCGTTATTATTCGTCTATTTGCTTATTTCTCTATGTAATAAAATGCTACAAACCCAAGATTACTTTTCACAATACTTTTTACAAACTGACAAATAGACAAATACCTGCCACTGATTTTGATGATAACATAATATATAGTCTCAATTCATTCCGCAAACAGCAACTTCTTGTCCTTACAAGCAGTCTAGTTCCTTACATCAGTTCTTGCATTATTCTGTCAACTATATTTACATAGTTTATATATAAAGACATTTAATATTTTTCTCTTACCCTATAATGATATAACCCATAATGATATAACGAAGTATATCAAGAGGAACAGTATCAAATGCCTTCTTTCACCTTCATTGAGGATCTTCAGAGTCATATACGATTTGTTTCATTGATCATTTATACCTACTTGAATTTAAAATATTAATACTCGAACACTTGGAGTGACATTTTATAACATCAGTTTTTGATGGAACTCAAATTCTTACAATACATAAACCTAGTGTGTATGTCCAGATATACAACTGGTAAGTGTCTCTTCGTTATTATTCGTCTATTTGCTTATTTCTCTATGTAATAAAATGCTACAAACCCAAGATTACTTTTCACAATACGTTTTACAAACTGACAAATAGACAAATACCTGCCACTGATTTTGATGATAACATAATATATAGTCTCAATTCATTCCGCAAACAGCAACTTTTTGTCCTTACAAGCAGTCTAGTTCCTTACATCAGTTCTTGCATTATTCTGTCAACTATATTTACGGCCACTTCGCCTAACAAGAAATATTCTCGTTTCGTAGCTCGTACAATCTTAAATTGTCCGGTTCTAATAAAAATAAATCATTTTTGCCGGCGGCAGGCTGCCTAAAATGACAAGTGAATTGATTTTGGGACCTTTAAGTCTCGGCAGCCAAGTGATATTATTCTGGCAGATAAATCATTTTTATTGAGCAGAAATTAGGATTGAACCGTAGCGGATACTTCTAAGAGTTATAAGTCGAAATACGTTGCGAAGTAGAAGGTATTTACGATACTGTAATTATACGAAAATGATGTACATACAACTTTGGAAAGCCTCATTAGCCTTATGTGCAATAGTATAACATTACAGAAAATGAATTACTGACTAGTGTCTGGGTGGTGAAGTATTTCAAGCCTTAAATTATTGAAAACATTTCCTATAATATTAATTTTGAGAACTGCAATGGTAATATTCTAGCACCCCTCCAGTCTCAATATACAGGGTGAGTTGCGCGTCCAACAATGTATTAGCATAGCAGAATTTGTAACTCACCTTTTAAAGGCCGAAAATGATCCCTTTCAGGCTCTAATGCATCAATAATTAACCGGAAAAATTACCGAAATAAATTTCGTCTACGACGATGTATTAGCTCCTGTATTTTATTGGATGTAAAATTAATCTACTGATACAATGTTTCCAACAATAGATGAACGCCGCTTCCATTGTGTGCAGTGCTTCCAGTCCTATTTATTTAGGAAATAATTAAGGAAGTAGGGGCAACGCGTTAATGAATGGACTGATTAATGTTTCCATTTTGTTTTGTTTCAGGGAAAGCATCTTAAATTGGGGAAGGTTAACAGGGTCGGTGCAGTAGGTATAATACAAAACGCAAATGCATAAAGAATGTATAGTTTGTAACATCGAAATATGAGACATAAAAAACCGAGCAAAAAACTATCATTATATCGATCTCTTCACACGTGCTACCGCATTTTTAACAGCGTTGTCAAGTATAACCGATTTCCAGGAATTTAAGGAAAAACAAATGATTTTATATACATCGCCCATCACATTATGACATTATCATGTAGTTTAACAAAATATTGGTCGCCCTGTACACCTTTCGTCATACCATAAATTGGATGGTGAATGTGATGCAGAATAAGAATGTTTCCCATTCAAATATTACGGATCCATTTTACACGTTCCTCAAATTTGACCCCTCAAGTGGGGTCAAAAATAATTCTTGAAATAGAAGTAATAGAGTTATTCTTTAATTTAGTATAATATTTTGATGAGTTTTGTGTTAAAATTGATTAGTTATTAGTATTCTATCAAAACATAACTTGTTGAATGAAAGCGCCTTTATAGTGACGATTTTAGCTTGCTCTAAGAAAAGTTCTACTGCCCCTATCTCCCATTGCGGCAATTGTGGGTATCCTTTGAAAATTTTTTATGTCTCATATTTCGATGTTACAAACTATATGTTCTGGAGCAAATATTTTTCAGTGACACTTCACGTGCTTAATAAAAGTTATGGCATTAGAATGAACACTATTTTTCAACTAATTATGCAAAATGCGCCGCGATGGAGACCATCTGCGATCTCGTAAATATTTTTATCCTGTTCTATGAAACGCTGGAGATGACATGGTCATTTTCCTCTCCCTCACTGGCATCGATACTTTGGCCTGGCGAAAATTATTTAGAAAACAACAGAACCGTTTGGAGAAAGTTCGCCGTTAAGATAAACTTTGGCCGGCATTTTTACTAATCCCATTGAAGCAAAGCGATATCTTAGGTTTGCTGTCTGTGCACACTTCGGGAACTTTTTAAATAAAACTCTGCCTCGAATCGTAAATGGAAATTTCGAATCGCCGCCATTATTGAAATGCCGTAAAATAATTTTTCATTCGAAATGTTGATTTTATACAATGTGACCGAGATTTAAGCTCATTGTGTTTGTCTTCTTAACGGGATAGAAGGGAATGTGTATAATTAGGATTGAAAATTTTTGCGATGCTAGAAAATTAAATGCTGGACTGTCGTTTTCGTCAACTAATCCGTACTGAGGGGTTTATTAGCATATTTTAGTAGGATTACTGGAAACACATAATTGGACGTGTTAGACATTCATAACGTTATTAAAACCTTATTTCATTAACATTATTCTAATAAATAATACACATTACTTCGTATTGTCATTCTGTAGTGATTCTAACTTTCTACACTTCTACTAGTTCGGTTTTAATAAACATGCCCGGTTAAAATTAGCGGTTTGCTTTTGCTTATCTTTCAGTTGGAAGGTATTTGTACTGCTGTGTTGATCGTTCCCTATTTCACCCGAATCGTGAGAATACACATGTGGGTAAATCACTTTAGTACCCTGTGGACTTTGTTGTCTTTCCCTCCGGACCAGGCTCGTTTGACCAACACAAGAACAAACTTTGACAGACGTTGTATGTGCAAATAAACAAGCGCTCGTGTTTAGCTCTGCGGCACGCAGGACTTACCACTATCAGAATGTTCATTTTTCATAAAAATTAATATAAATATGAACTAAATTAAATATATTATTTACTTTCTGTTATGTTTAAAGATAGCAAGTTGAACAGCCAATTATTCACAATTTTGATGGTTGATATATATTAATATATGGTTGATATATATTAAACAGTATGGGCCCTGTACTGTACTTTGTGGCATTCCCATTTTTATGGATTTGCTACGTTTTTTATTGATTTTGACTTATTAGAATCAACATTTCAAATAGTTTATATATAAAGACATTTAATATTTTTCTCTTACCCTATAATGATATAACCCATAATGATATAACGAAGTATATCAAGAGGAACAGTATCAAATGCCTTTGCATGATCTAAGAACACAGCAATTCATTTATTTTTTTAACCCAGGTCAGCTATTTCTTTATTTAATTCATGCATAACATGAATTAAATAAGAAATAGTCTTTGAGTAAAATCCAAATTATTGTTATCTTGAAATTATATTATTTTCCTGGAGAAAATTTACCATGATCATTAAAAAATATATTTTTGCAAAATTGTTAATAATCTGTTGTTTATTGATTTTGTGTTCCCTATTTTAGATGCGAGTAACAATTATTGATATTTTGAAATTACTAGTTTTCATTGAATTGTTCCTGTTTATGAATACAATCCCCAATGCTTCTCCAGTTCAACAAATGTGCACCATAAATGAGTACTTATTCTTTTATATATTTAGAAAAATAATATAGAACCTTTTAGAACATGTGATAAATTTATAATGTTTATAACTACTACTTATAGTACTTACTTAGTATAAATGATATATTATCCAAAATTCAGGACAGGAGTTTGGTAGTTTATTCAAGGTCAGTGGTGGGGATGGTTCAGAACCCCCACTGCTTCTCTACTCATGCAAATTGAATTTGGCGCCCTACATGAGTACTTGTTAGGCACAATTAATGATAAGCGTGTGTTTGTTTTGGGTTTAAATTAAGTATAATTAATTGATTAAGGTACATGACATGTGTCTTTAACAAAGGAAGTGCTGCATTATACAGCTTGTAGTAAACAGATATTTTCTACTGATACTGCTTATTCATAAAAATATAATTCAATGAAAAGGATGGTTCAGACACTGCGTCGCTCTCTCTCTCTCTCTCTATGTATATATATATATATATATATATATATATATATATATATATATATATATATATATATATATATATATATATATATATACACATATATATATATATATATATATATATATATATATATATATATATATATATATATATATATATATATATATATATATACACACATATATATATATATATATATATATATATATATATATATATATATATATATATATATATATATATATATATATATATATATATATATATATATATATATATATATATATATATATATATATATATATATATATATATATATACACACATATATATATATATATATATATATATATATATATATATATATATATATATATATATATATATATATATATATATTAGCTTTGAAATTCTTTGCTATTCATATTTATTTTGTGAAAAGTAATCTTGGGTTTGTAGCATTTCATTACATAGAAATAAGCAAATAGACGAATAAGAAAGAAAACACACTTACCAGTGCTATGTCTGGACACACATACGTATAGTGGTTCATTTCCGTATGTGTGTCCAGACATAGCACTGGTAAGTGTGTTTTCTTTCTTATTCGTCTATTTGCTTATTTCTATGTAATGAAATGCTACAAACCCAAGATT
>CAXKVY010004408.1:0-18679 GCA_964058915.1 Tetropium fuscum
CCTAACACACCATAAAGTGATTCTGGATTATTCTGACGGTTTTCTGACAGTACACAAAGAGCCGAATCGTATAACCCTAGGAAAGGACTATGGGTTGATAGTACACCCTGCTTTATCTGTTGATACTGGGGACTACATTTGCTTAATCAACAATCGACTACAGCCTAATGGAGTCGTCCAATTGAGAGTTCTAGGTAAGTTTACAGTAACTAAAATAACAAGAACGCTTCAATGATAGTGATAAAATGTATTAATATGCAGTGGCGAGCAGTTGAAAGTAAATGATTTCATTTACCCCATGTAATTATGGTTTAAAATTTTTTAAGTAATGTTTAGATAGACGCCTGTGAATTTATTAATTTGATATGTCAAAAGTGACTTTCTATTTACAGCTTTTGAAGCTCACAGATGCGAAAAAGGCATGCATCGTAAATTATTTGCCTGCTGGGTGGTCTTTAAGTGCTATTGACAACTTTTCCAAAACAGCCAAAGTTGTATATTTAAATTGAAAGTAAAATGATTGCAACGTGAGGAGCATATCACCATGGAGGAAGAGCTGCAAGGAGAAGCAATTTGTTTCAAGATGAAGAAATCATATATTGGTCAAGAAGGAACCCCTTTGCTATGGCTGCAACAGATTGTCATGGTACGCAGTTTCCTGCTGCTTTTTGGACAGCACAAAGCAGCAGTAAACGCCGATTTAAATAGAGCGATATAAGTAATTATGGAGCTGCCAGAAAACCCTGGTTATCTGACTGCAACAAACAAACAAGACTGCTCTTTGCCAACAATTCTGTTGGCAGAGATGAAGATTTCTGATCTAAGGTAATTTTCTCCGACGAAAAAATGTTCGAGTCATGCCACTATTAGGCACTTCGTATATATAGACAAAGAAATTCGCGGTATGGAGAACGATATACCAAGCCAGTTAATAGTAGCGGTTGTTTTTCTGTTGGTATGTGAGCTTGGATAAGCACGGCCAGTCCAGGAGTCTGCTGGCATATGGAAGGAAAGCTAAATTGCGAATACTATAGACATTTGCTGCAACACATTATGTTACCATTGGTGCAGCAATGCTATATAGACAATTTTACCAACCAACAGTATAATTGCCAAATTTACAATTATAGATTAGTGCGGGAACCGTTCTTGGACGAGAACATTCAAGTTTTACCTTGCCCATCCAGGAGTCCCGATTTCAATCTAAATGAAAACGTTTGGGCACGATTGGTCAAGGAAATTCGTGTCAGAAATTTTCGCCCGCAAAACAGGGAGGAACTTTTGTTGGGCGTTGAGAAAGAACGCTTGCGAAAATGTGGATGCGGATTACTGTCGAACGTTGGCTCATTCTATTACAAGACGGTTGGAAGCAGTTGCTAGCAATGGAGCACCTATCCAATATTGATTTTAATATAAAGTGTTAATTGATTTAATTTGTTTGTTTATTTTATGTGGTAGCTAAATTTTAAAAATAAGAATTACACCTTGTTATGGCTTTATTCGTATATTTTCTTCTAATACTAAATTATAATCTAGACATCAAAATGTTGTCATGTTAACAAGAAGTTCATAAGTGTGTAGTGTCAAAAGCCACAATAACCTACGTAAGGCTAAAATAACAAAAAATATTTATAAGAGTCGTTTACTTTCAACTGCTCGGGAGTGTGCCGTGGTTGTCGTTATTTATTTTACTTAGTTATTGTTTTACGTAATTATTATTACTTAATTATTGTTATAGAACTACAACTATCACAGCAAATTTAATATTGGTCGCTAGCAATGTGCCAAATTGCCCTAATTCTGTTCATCTATGTGTGTATCTGTGTTTCTGAAGTTAACTATTGCAACTTGATTATTATAGTTCCACTCATCCCTGCAAAAGTCAAAGGGATTATTGCATTCGATCTTGTAAAACTAAAATCCCCAATTTTTATCGGAGAGAAAAAAAATTGTACCATTTTCGTTTTCAAATTTTTCTAACAAGTTTCAAAATATCCGTCTATCGGTCTATCTATATGTCCAGATATCATATTTTTTATTATATTAAATGATTATGGTCATGCAGCATAACTTACCAGATAGGAGAAATCGTAATTATGTCTATAAGAAAGTAACATTTACATTTAAATACTGAATTTTCGAAATAAGTATGTAGTAAAAACTAATCGCGAATGTTTATTAATTACCCGATTACCTGCCTGATACTTAATAACTATAATAATGAAATTTAGCTAAATTAATTAAATAGCTATGCAGTAGTTATTAGAAACCGTCTTACCACTAGACATTTTTCAAAAATTTAGTACTCAAGGCAGCAGCGGCTGGTGACATTTTTGTTTGGTGGGGCATTTGGGATTTTTTCCGTTTTCGCATCCGCACAACTACAACGTCTTTTCATAAATACTTTGGCGTAAACTCTCCTCGATTTTTATAACCAGGATGCACCTGCAACTGCAACTTAAATTTAATATAGGCACAGGCCGTTCGTTTTTTTAATGTTTTCCTTGTCCGTAAAATTCAGAGAACTAAAGTTCAAATTCATTAGATCACATACCGTCATTTTTAATATTACAATATCATAAAAGAACCGGCGCGTGTACGATGTACATCAACCGTTTGAGTGGTGGATTACGAGTGAGGGCGAGGGGCGAGCGAGGGCTCATGTCTAGCTAGCCCGCAATCCAGAACGTCTTTTCATAAATACTTTGGCGTAAACTCTCCTCGATTTTTATAACCAGGTTGCACCTGCAACTGCAACTTAAATTCAATATAGGCACAGGCCGTTCGTTTTTTTAATGTTTTCCTTGTCCGTAAAATTCAAAGAACTAAAGTTCAAATTCATTAGATCACATACCGTCATTTTTAATATTACAATATCATAAAAGAACCGGCGCGTGTACGATGTACATCAACCGTTTGAGTGGTGGATTACGAGTGAGGGCGAGGGACAAGCGAGGGCTCATGTCTAGCTAGCTCGCAATCCAGTTAAAACGCGTGATAGAAGCGTGCCGTTTCCATGGCAAACGACTAATTCCTATCTGCTGCGAGAAGCTTGACAGGGCGGTCAGTGAGCGCCCGCCAGCTGTTCACCGTTCAGCCACGAGATCCGGCCGGCATGTCTACATTTTACTCCTTAGCCAGTGCCTGGGGGCACTGAATGCAAATGTAAATAGTGTAAATAAGAAGATATTAAATATAGGTATATTTTAGATGTTAATATAAGTATAAATATGAGAGAATAATTAATTATATGTCATTTGCCCAGAGAGGGAGGCGCCCCGCAGCCCGCCCTCACCAGTGGCCGCTGACTCAAGTACTTAATATATTAATACGGTGTGCTACCATCTTGTAACTGTTGTTACAGACTATATTTATATTAAAAGACGTACTAGTCTAATACAATACGGACTAGTTGAATAGCAGTACCTTATAAACCTAATAGCTACCTAATGAGTAGTACCTACTAAATCTAATACATGTGAAGAAAGTACTTTGCTACCACTGTTGTCCACAATGTCCGCAGCTTTATAGGAAGCTTTGATTTATCTTTAATAAATTTAGTGGTATTTCTCCTAACTGCTCTTAATCTTTTAACAATATTTTTTTGACAGTGTAAGTAATTGGTGAATATTTTGCATTTTATAAATCTATAAAATATAAGTCAAATAGATTACTTAGGGAAGACTCGCAATTCTCGAACAAAGACTGATTTTATTCTGTACACAAACTTATTTTTCCTTTATATACTTAGTCGGCATATCAAATAATTCGTTTATATATGGAACTGTGGGAAGGAAAAATATTTATAAATCACTGAAAAGTTTTAAAAGAAACTTCTTGACTTATTGTACGTTGTACAAGCTTGGCAGTATAAGAAAGTTCATTTGTATAAGGTAGACATACATACTCAATTTTAAGATATTTTACTTTCAAATATCAGGTACCCCTAGGTTGAAGAGATCATCGCCCTCAGTATAACATGCCCGGGGAAAATGTTCGGTTACTTCTCTAAGGCCCGATTCTACAATCGTGATATAAACAATCGGAAAACTATTACTTTATTCTAGATATTACTATACCTTACTTTATTCTAGATATAATCCACATTGCGTTTTGCAATACGTTTACATAGCACATAGCAGTATAACTATCCATGGAATATGACAAAATTTTATTGGGTTGATAGTGACAGGTTTGACATTTTATGACAAGTTTTTTACGCGGTTTGCACGGTTGATTTCGAACCGGCATAAAATTATAGGATCAAAAGAACTTACCTGATGATGTTCGATCCTGATTATAAGAAGGTCTCGTTGAAGTAAATAAATCATGTAGATGTTTAAAGTAGGTTGCAATAATTTTTATATATTAATATTTTTATATAAATAATGAACTATTATTTTGTTTAGTAGTATGAGTGATTTGTTTCTAATTAAAGCTGTTTGAGAAGTATATAGGGGTCGAGTCAAGAACTGCATTTGCGACGTTTGTTTTAGAGGTTAGCGTTTTATTGTACAATAAAGCAAATACCTTCTATTTTTCGGTCCAACCTGCATACAGCCTAAATGTATCGAAATTGATACATCTTCTAGCTGCCAGCTGCATGTCGGGTACTATGGGCGGAAAACGTGTATTTCTTTCGCATTATATCCTTCACTGACTAATTGTTTATGTTGAATAATGACTGCGGTGGGCTTCGTCAGGTGTCTATTTTATCTAGCTATGGTAGTTCTATTTTATCTAGGTATGGAGTAGAAAATTCGTTGGTTCCAATAAAAGTGGTTCTATCGCCATTAAAGATATAAACCTAGGATATCAGGATTGAGATTTCCAGAGAGGTGCAGGACCTATACACTCGTCTTTAGCTTAATCGTCTATGATTTTTTGTAACATCCTTAACAACAATATAAACAGTGGGAAGGCACAGAAATTACATTAATTCCAATTCAAGGTGAAAGCATCCACTGCTACTGTCTCTGGATATAAGGATACAAGTAGATGACCAAGATATAAGTTTCCTATATTTACAATTGATTCTACTAGATTCTACTAAAAATATTCTATAAAGTTTTTCCCGAAAAATGCATAAATTTTCCGTTATTAAACGTTGAAAACTTCTAACCAAGTTGTTGCAAAAAAAAATCTTCTTCAACGAGCCATAACTCCCTTTATTTTAGAACTAAGGCATTCATAAAAAGCGATCTCTTTGTTTTCACATAAGCTTCATTTTTAGAGACACACCTTGTTCGAGAGTATGCCAAGTTATCGAGTTATTCGCGAAAAACTGTCAAAAAACATGCATTTTAACACGTTTTCCATCGTGATTAACTCGAAAAATATCGCTATATCGAAAAAACTACCATCCCCAGCTACACACCAAATTTCATCAGTCATTCGGTTTAAATAATTCGGAGCAGAAAACCTTCAACGAGTGACCTCAAAAAGTAAACATATAGCTACATACCCAGCTTCGCAACACACATGCATGCGCAGAACGTACTGCGCCTTCGTTTATTGTCTCATTTAACACAAGTTACTGTGTATTTATCTCACTCGCTTGCTCAACCTGGATAGGTCTATTATGCGACCTAGGTAGGCCACTTCGCCATAAACCAAACCATGTCTCTAGGCAAAGATGCAGCCGTTACATGGATGTCTCTTGAAGCTATAAGTAAAGTTCTTAAATTGAATAATTTTCACCCATAGTAAATACAGATTCACCAGGAATTGTGTGAGGATGACCCCGACTGAAGAATCTGATATGTACCCTTATTTTTGAGGACCTGGAAAAATCATTGGTTATTGACGGGAACTGAAACCTGAAAGAAATTTTTGTACTGCACCACCCCTTTTTGTCCTACCAGTCCTGCAGTTTACTAATGACGCTTTTCCAGGTCAATGAATTGGATGGGTAGGTGCAACAGAATGATCATCTTGCCTCCCGATCTAAGCTTTCTTGATTTTTTGGGGTCATTTGAAAACCGTTGTGTTTAAAACCCAGCCTGCTTCAATAGAAGATCTTCGGACACATTTTATTAGAGATCTATTCTCAGAAATGTTGTTTTATTCAACAGTCTTATCTATTTGTTAAGACCTGTAAATGGAAAATAAATGTGTGAATTAAAATTGCTCTTGCGCAAATAAATATTACTCAATGAGACATTTACTTTGAGGTATAATAACAAAGAAGTTGATTCCATTTAAAATATTAAATTTGGGATGACTTATCCCTTGTCTCAAGTATGGTTGTTATATTTCCTCTACCTAATCTAGATCTACATTTCTAAATATTCGCACTGAAACTTTTCAAATTGACACCCTGTATATACGAAAAAAATTATCAAGCACCTTCAATGTACAACTATTAATTCAAATAAAGAATTGATATTTTGGTAAGTTACTCATAGAAATTATATTTTCCTACACAGATTTTTGACCTGAAAAAATGATTGGTTATTGACGGGAACTGAATTCACAGATTTTTATATTTAGGATAATATTAAAACATGTTTATTTAGATGGCGTTTTTACTGTTCTTTTATGTTTCTAATGCCTTTAGACAATCAGGCTCTTACCGCACGGGATTTAGGTCAACTTTGCGAAGGAACCTGTTTAGTTTTGGTAATGCCCATCTGTCATTCTGTCACCTCTACGTCGACCTATTATTTCCGTTCAGTAAACATCCAGAATTTCCTAAATTTTAAGCTTTGGGAGGTTTACACACAATATGTGTGCCTAAAATTACGTTTCAAACAGCCCCACTTTCAAACTGAATCTGTCAGTAAGTTTAAGTGTGATATTACACATTTGTTATTCGCCCGAATATCGCTATAATCAAAATTTTCAGCACTGCTCATTGCCTTAAATAAAGTGCCTTTCTATAGACGATGAAAAGAAAGCTTTTTGAATAAATCCGGTCACAAGTCATAATAATAAATTAGTTATTTATTATTTGCAATGTTATTCAACAACTGACACTTAAGATGTTATGAGCGTAGTACTCTTGAAATTTATGGCAAAAGCTCATATAAAAACTTAGTTTACATGGAAGTAAATAATTACCGAGCGTATATAAAACATACTGAGGCTATAACGGTATGAGAACATTAAAATTATCAACTTATGTAATGTGTAATAACTATAACTCACTTTGAAATAGCTATAATATATGCAATTATCAAATAAAATAATTATTGTCGGTCATTCTATTTAGTTATTCGCCATTAAAAAAACAATTGCAATATATACATTGCTCAAAACTTAGCTGTAAACAAGAATCTCCTATTACCTGATTTTAGCCAAGTCTCGACGTTTCTATATACAGGTTGTCATTTTAATCTTCGGATGAAAATATCTCCTCCGGACAATGAAAAATCGACAAATGGCCCAGACAAAAGTTGTTTGGTTTGAAGAGGGACATTTGTTGCCCTTAACCCCTTTGACCTTGGGTCAAGGGTTCAATGTCATTCAAGGTCAACTTTGTTTCTTTAAACGCAACCCCCCATTTTTTACATTGACAGTCGATTTTACGTAAAAAAACATGAAACTTTTGTTCGAACAATTTTTTTCCAAAACGCACATGTCCGGAATAATTCAGTTACCAAGATTTGAATTTTCAAATTTTCTTGTTCTTTTTAATGGCGAATCGTAAGCTTATTCCAAAAACCATAGAAGACAAAAAGTCTGCAGAATTATTCAAGGAATCAATTACCATTCTTAATTAATTGATTAATTAATTATTCAAAATTAATTACTTACTTAATTTACACCCTCGACGGCACAGAGCATAGATTCGACGGAACAAGTCACAGAATCTATCTCGACGGCACAGAGGCTACAGAATTTTCACCCTCGACGGTCCCTTCCATTTCGGAACTAACTTACGCCTTGCACCTGAGCTAACAATGGATGATATTTTGACTAACACCAGATCACTAACAGAAAATTGATTTCTTTCTCGTCAAGAGCGTCAAAATTATGTTTAACAAAATTACATTTAGTGTACGGTTAAGGGTATTATTTATTCCCAATTCTACGTTTTCGACATTTTCGTCCCATTCATCATCATCTATGGGAAATGAGTCAAGCACCCATAGTGGAAAATGAGTCAAGCACAGTCTTATTGTATCGTTCAACTTGTCCGTTTCTTCTAGGCATCCCAACTGCATCCAGATGGTGTTTAATATTTTTGTTTTGACAGTATTCCTGAGTTCATTTTATCTGTTACTTTGGTAGGAAGAGGAGTAGTTCTACGCGACCTTAATCGCGACAGCTCTTTTCCCTTTTCTTTACTCTTCTTCTTTACAACGGATTTATAATTTTTCTCACTCGAGTCACTACTTGAAGAACTTCTACGATGTCTTTTTCTACGCCCCATTGTTTTAAGCGAAACACACAGCTTTCGAAAAGTCACTACTATTATTATACTATTTTTTAAATATCCCACTTCTGATGAGAACAGCCGACATACATGTTAACTACACAGATATCAAACACAGTTTCCCGTAATACCCAGCTTATATTTTCCGTTTTAATAAAAACAACCTCATACATCTACAGATCTACACGATTATAATTTCAACTACTAACTGTTTTTAAATATCCAATACTTTATATTTTACATCCACTCCTCGGTTACGTATTATCTTTTTGCCGTATGATTCACCACCTGTTTTCTTCTAGCTATCGGTCGGCGGCAAAAAATGCTGATCACACAAATTTAATTATCGCAAAATTATTTTTCGAGGTTATACAGCAAAAAAATGCAAAAATGTGTTTTTGGGATTTCAATAGCCACCTGTAATTTTTACTTTTTTAAGTAAAAATAAATACTTGGTATCCCTTACAGAGATCTTGACCCACGCCCACATAAGACATTCCTAAACTGTCCTAACTGCAAGACCATACATTAAAAAATAATGTTAAGAGTAAGGAGGTGCGAGCTGACGTGCAAAGAATTTTTTTTTTAAATTTCAACCCGTTTCTACAAAAATTGAAACTTCGGATGTTGTGCTTTGGAGAGAAGTTATGGCACATGCGGCAAAGGGATATATTTCAGAACAATTTTTCAGTACATGCGATAATGCGGTTGTCACAATTTCATTAATTTTGACGACAGGACCTCCAGCAAAAAACCGCTGAAGAGCTCAATTAATCAGTAAGATTATACTTTTAAATAATCGTAATCAGAGCAATGGGTCAGCCGAAGACGCTCGGAATGTTCGAACGCAGCCAAAACTGGGTACGCGTAACCTTGATCGAAAAAAAAGTTTATTTCTATTAGGGCCTGCCATTCTAAACCATAAATTTTATTTATATGCTTTCGTGGAGTTTCAGTAGAAAAACTCAAAATATACTTTTATTAATAACAACTTTTTGTTGTCAGACTAAGCGGTTTAAGCGACGTTTCCACGTTAATGCAATTTCACTGGGGTAGTTTGTGCTCCAGTCGAAGATAGTTGCAAATTTAGGATAATAAATCTGCCATAAATAGAGGTACACATTTCCGAAGTTTTTTTGGCCGTCAGACCTTTTACAGGAAAAAAGTACATAGTGACTGGACTATTATGGAATGCTTTAACTGCCCGACTATTGTACTGGAATGGTACAGCGCAGCATTTAAATTTTTTCAACGAAACAAATTGATGGAAGTAATTCCAAATGGAACATTTATACTTATTAAATATGCAATAATATACCAAACGAAGTAAAGCATCTCATGTTTTTCGAAAGCGATGTTGAAAAGGTCCCCTAAATATAAATGCTTACTAATACTTCCAGGAGGGTACCCAAAAAATTTATTTAATTTAAATTCAGATTTCCAGCCTCCCGTGACCTTATTCTTCGTAAAAATAATTTAATTTAATTATTTTCCTTTACTGAAACTGAATTCGTTAAGCATTAAAAGGGTCACATATTAAATTACAATGAACAAAATTAATTATCTGTCCCCTTTTAGATATAATCTCTCACAATTAGATTATGATGTCGGCTCCATGTTTTGTCTCAAAATTTGTAGTGTATCGCAAACTAAGTACTTCGTCATCGAGGTACATAATATTCTGTAAAATGAGATTATCGTCTAATATTATTATTATGTGACAAACTTTGGTCCATGCTGCTGATTCAAGTCTGTTAATGTATTTTGTTTAGTTTAACCAGCTGGATAATTCGTGTAATTTACATTGTCACAGGTTGAACACCCTCTGGGATTGCACAGCTACAGCAAACAATTAAAACTACCGCACCATAAATACACAGGCTCCTCCAAACTGCAGTTTATGATACTTGCATTTCATAGCGTTTATGTAAAATTGAAGTAGCTGGAATAATGCTACCTTTAAATTAAATAACGTCAAGGTTTTGTTAACCAATTCCTTGGAACTAGGGACTGCAGAAAAATGTCAAAGTTGTATAAATCAAGTACCAAGTGAAGAAGTTAAAATGTGGGAATTCGACGATCTTATTGACATCGCTATATATCCAATTATTATTAATATAGGAGCCGAAAATAGTGCATCAGAATCTTCAGAGCAAGAACTTTGATTTTATTGAACTGATTTTACACATTTTTATGAAACACTATATATACATCCAATCTTTTTTTATTAACCCGGCTATCAAATTCTACAAATTAATGCCGACTGGTAATGAGAGAGAGCTCGGCCAATAGTTTGAAATTTATTCGACAAGGACAGATCATAAGGGTTCACCCCGAGCAGGTATAAAATGTCCCTAGTACACATGGGAGTATACTTAAAATAGAGAATTTACTTACAACTTTCTGCAATTTATAGAATTTAGTAATATGCACTCGGATTGCATTTATTGAGGATTTGAATTTTAAATAAACTTTTATTGCTCACTTGCATTTCCAAATAGAATATAATTATGCCATCTTCATAGTAGCTAATAGCTGTCTTGACTCTGTAACTTCCTAAAATTTATGAACAAGATTTTTTCAAGAATTCCAGTGCTCGCTAACGTAAGTAATAGCTGAACTTGTATTATTCCCATTGATTGGAAAATAGAAGAGCATATATTATGGATCCCACAACTCGAACCGAAAAATACATTAATCAACCACCAACCTGCAGAAGTGGATAAGGAGAAGAAAAGTATATACGAGCCAACAATTGATTTCTTAAAGGAAAATACAAGATTGATGGATACATGGAAGTTATTGGTCTGTTCATGGGAACTAAGAAGAGTCGCATTTTTTCTCCTTGCAGTGTACATTCCATCCGTAATATAACATCATAGTTTTATATCCCTTTTAATTATAATACCTTATAATTATTAGCTCCAAATCCAGGAATCATTTACATACGTTTGATTTTTTAATTTTGTCCATCGGCTGCTCAGATTTATCACGGTGGGGGCAGGTAAGGATTAGTTATTATATAGCGTGGCTCTCTTAGCACTTAAAATACCGTCGAATGTATCATTCGAGAAAATTCGAGGTGGAGAAATCCCAGCTCTATAATTAGTGAATTTTATTCTGCTTTTATTTATACCTTATTTTATTTATTTATAACTTAATATTATTCATTAATAAAAAAATAGATAAAACAACTTTTAACAAAAAGTTTTATTCTAAATCATCAGTTGTACTAAAAACTACAAAATAATTAGGACACAAACCTGGATCTTCCTGAGATTCTGACCACTTATCAAAACTAACGAAAATACAGGGCTAAAGAATATGGTTATTTCCTATGGGAAATTGAGATAAATAAAGGAAAGTATTTGGAATTTGAGTATAGGTATAGTTTATAACATCGAAATATGAGACATAAAAACTCGAGCAAAAAGTCCTCATTCGTGCAAAAAGTCCTCAGTCCTGCCGCATTTTTAACAGCGTTGAAAAGAAAATGATTTTATATACTTCGCCCATCACATTGTGACATTATCATGTAGTATAACAAAATATTGTTCACACTATATACCTTTCGTCATAAAATAATTGGATGGTGAATGTGATTCAGAATAAGAATATTTCGCATTTATATATTACGGATCCGTTTTACATGTTCCTCAGCCGTGCCACATCGGCATCATTGGCATTCTTTTGGATGCCTAAATTGCCTAATACCATTGAACGTTTTGTGGTAAAGTGGGGTCAACAATAATTTGTGAAATACAATTATACAAGAAGAAATACAAGAAGTAATACAATTATTCTTTAATTTAGTGAATAATTATGATGGGTTTTGTGTTAAAATTGATTAGTTATTATAGTATTCTATCAAAACATAACAACTTGTTGAATGAAAGCGCCTTTATAGTGACGATTTTAGCTTGCTGTAAGTTATACTGCCCCGATCTCTCATTGCGGCAATTGTGGATATTTTTTAAAAAATTTTTATGTCTCGATGTTTCAAACTATACGTGATGCGAGGTATTGTTAAGGTAATATATTATATTGTTAAGGTACGATAAACATTAACGATTTAGTTAATTCTAAAATAAAATTATAAAATACGGTGGTAATTAAACATATAGTTAATTATTACGTAAAGGAAGCGGTATAATATACCCAGATATATTTCAGAGTTAACCCACGCTCTTGCGTCATAATTAATATTATTATAATTAATAATTAATATTATAATTATACTTAATTAATTAATATTAATTAATATTAATTAATATTAATTAATATTAATTAATATTAATTAATATTAATTAATATTAATTAATATTAATTAATATTAATTAATATTAATTAATATTAATTAATATTAATTAATATTAATTAATATTAATTAATATTAATTAATATTAATTAATATTAATTAATATTAATTAATATTAATTAATATTAATTAATATTACTTATTATTAATTAATATTAATTAATAATTATAATATTAATAATTAATATTATAATTATACTTTATAATATTAATAATTAATATTATAATTATACTTAATAATATTAATATAATTAATATTATTAAGTAATAATTAAAATTTGGACTAAATAGCTTAGGCAAGTATATAGATTACAAAATATAAATAAATAGCAATACCTCTCCTGATGTCACTACACTCAAAACCATATTTTTCCAAGCAGAGCAAACTTTTAAGTTAAAGCAGATATTCAGATATAATAAAAGAGAGGGTAGCCCTGGATGCATTTTGATTTATAGTCGCGTCGCTCCTACCGAGCTAGGTCATCTCGCTTGAGTAATAATCGCGCAATAATAATGTTGGAAAAGCAACACTATATCAATAATATAGTTGGCTTTCCAAATTCTGATCTACTGACGAGATATTAAGAAATCTTTTGCTAATCTAAAATTAATTTATGCAAGTAAGGATATGTTAACAAAGAAAACAAAAAGGTTGTTATGTGAAGCTCTTGTGTTGTCGCATATAAATTATGCCTCAATAGTATATTACCCCTTCCTACGTCAAGTCGATGCCCAGCGATTACAACGGTTACAAAATAGTTGTATTAGACTAATTTGTGGAATTAGAAAATACGAATCGGTGTCCTCGAGTCTGAGGGAAACTGGTTGGCTTAATATCAAAACTAGAAACTTTTTCCACAGCTGTTGCTTTTTTCACAAAATGCTATTAACTAAGTCACCCCCTTACTTGTACAATAAAATTACCTACAGAACAGATGTGCATAACATTAATATAAGGCACAAATCAACGCTTGCCATCCCAAAGCACAAAACTAGCGAATTTCGTTCTGGATTCTCATATCGCATAGCTTCTCTTTACAACTCCATTTCTGATGATCTCAAGATACTGCCATACACAAGTTTTAAGATACGCCTTAAAAAAATGCTTTTACAAAACATATAATATGTAATATATAATTTTAGTTAAAGTTTTATCATATAGGTTGTTGCTGCGTCTAAAATGATTAAATTAACTAATTGCTTATATATAAACGTATAACTAAAATAATTATGTCTAGGTTGCATGAATACATTCTCTTTTTTCTGGGTTGAGTGGAAGAACAGAGAACTTTTAAGATTCTCTGAACTCTGCCCTTTATACCCCAACTGTATATAATTGTAATAAATTAAATAACGTAATTGTAATTTGGGTTATAATAAAAACGATTATTATTATTATTATTATTATTTCATCTAGATAATCTTGAAAAAAGATGCACAAAATCTCAGCTAATTATCTTGCAAAAAAAATTATGTAACTACATCGACTCTTCGTTGAAATTTCACATTCCTAGGATAGCTGTACGTAACCATGAGACATTTACTTTTACTATGAGTACACCGCCTACAAATATTGGCAATCTCTCCTTTGCATCAAATATGCAACAAATATGATTATCAAGATGCATTTGATATATTTTCCTTCAATGTAGCAGCAAATAAAAAGAAATAAAATAATGTCTAAAAATATCTATTGAAATTTTCTGCGTTATATTCATTTTATATGTTATGTAAGTATTTCTTTAATCTGTATTTTATTGTATTCATTATCTGTCCTGTTTATATAATTATTAAAAAAAGGTCGGTAAGTATCTACTCTGTCAACTTGTGATTTATTAATATTCTATGTAGACTTATGTATATTTGATATACTTCTGTAACCCCCATTCTGCAATTGGTTTTTCTGTAATATTTTAGAAATCTAAATATTTTAGAAACACCTATATATATGGTACCAAATTGTTTGGTTCTACATATACGTCTAAGGGGCCATCGAGTTTGAAATACCCGGTATATCATAGGCCGGTAACTTCACAGATAAATAATATACTTTCATATACAAAATTTTTTACATACGTAGAAATTTTATTTTGTGCTAGTTTATTATCCCGCCATTAAGATAAAGGAAAACGAATATTAATAATTTCATATGCTGTGTATTTGCATAAGTATGGAATTATACCGAATGAATGTAATCAAATGCAAATTTGTTTGGAATATTCAAGGACGCACTCACTCTACATCCGCGACTCCTAACCTTTGTCAGACAAGTTGTACTCTTAGTTTATCAGAGTGGATGTTCTAAATAAACCCCGGATTGCGCTACGCCTCCCAATAAATACAGGGTATTAAAACTTGTTTTACACGTTTTTGCTTATTTTCAGAATAATTCATTGTGGTATACAGATAATGCAGCCACGGCTATGTGTATTTATAAAGATATAAAGGAATAAAGGATTGAAAGACCTAATTCCGTTTTACTTTTTCCCATGTCTTTACATTCGTGATTTTAGCTAAAATAAGTGACCCTGTAGCTTCACGTTTACAAGTTTTAGCTAATTCGGGGACCATATTGCTATTACACATATAGCTTAAGAATACCATGAAAACCAGAAAATATTATCGCTTACCTTATAGCCTGGCCACTGCTACGGATTCTATCCGATGTTAATTCTATTCATGCACATTATCACTATATCCAACATAATATAAGTGCCTGTAATGTAAGTAATATGATTAGTATAACTCTGTAAATACTTGTTAGTAGAAGACAAATTATGCTCTTCTGACAATTCTACGGTTTTTTGTACGTACCATGATTTTGCGGGTATAATCTCCCTCGGCATATTTTTATATATGCACAAACGAACTTTTACTATCGGATTTACTGTCTACTGGCGAAAGCAGTATATCTAACAACCATTTCTCTTATATTAATATTAGACCACTTTACACGTTTTTGTTCAGGTAACCGACAAGCATTATTTTAAATTTAACAATTTTAGTAACATTTGCAACTATTCTACACTAAAGAGTAAGAATTTTATTTGACACATTAGGCTTAGGCGCTGGAAACTGTATTATAATACAATTCTTTCTAATTAAGGAGTTACATTAACGTAAATATAATTCTCTAACAACCTTTATTCAATATGTAACCGCTAGGGCGATAATCATTGTGAAGTATGAGTACGAGTAGTCTGTTTCATATTTTAAACATACTATAAATAATGTACGAGAGCGGTGTAGTACAACGGCCGAACTATTGACTTTAGAACAAAATTATGTACTTTGTAAATTGAGGTGACAGTTTAGATTGACAGATCACCTAACTTTGAGCAGGGTGTGCCATTTTTTATTTGAATGTCAGCTGTCACAAATAAGTTTACCAGATACTATTACGGCCACGTAAATTTAATAAAAGTCCGGTCACACATTTGCGAGATTACACAATATTCAGCATTAAATTGTTTTCGTCAAGCCACGAAATGATAGTGCTTACCGAAGCCGATCAAATCGTTTCCGCTCATCTCAATCCTAAAATTGAATTGCAATTTGCCGTGTTGCGCCAACACTAGTTACGGTTACATCGGTTACGAATTCCTGTAATTTCCCGCAGAATATAATGGAGTGGTGCCGCCAGGTTGTAGTCACAAAACTGATTAAAAGCGATAATATGAGCGTCATATGACGCAAATTCAAACTGGCATTAATTCCATAAGTAAGCGCGCACGTGCTCGTAAATGTCGAAATGCGTTGCTAATGGAAAAATATAAATTTTACGATTTGTTGCGCATTAAAGACTATATTAAATAAATATAGTATCATAGTATTATACTTCACTTAGAAGTTGTACAAGTTCTTTCACCTTCATTAAGGATCTTCAGAGTGATGTACGATTTGTTTTATTGATCATTTATACTTGAATTTAAGATATTCATACCTTAACACTTTCGATGAAATTTTATGATATTAGTTTTTTGACGGAACTGACATTCATAGAAAACACAAACCTACTCTACTATTTATATTTGTTCTATTTGAACATATTATATATAAAAGTATTAGGCATACAGTTATCCAGAAAATGTTAAACTTTAAAATGCATAAAATCTTGTAGAATCTATAAAAACAACTACTTTTCCAAGATATATGCTAGAAAATATTGAATTACATATACAATAGAATTCTGAGCATTCAAAGAGGGAGTGATACATTTCTGTATCACTCTATATAAGGAAATATATGTACTTATATCGTTAGTTGATAAGATTATGAAAAGTTTATTAAAAAAGATAAAAAATGTGTAGTAATTTTTTTTAAATTGTTTATGTTTCGAATTTTATTACTATTAGTAAAATCAGGCAAAAGGAACTATTACTGAAACAAAATATTTTTAAAACTATTAAAATTTTATCGGTATTGAAAAATTGTCTGAAATAATAATCTCGAAATTGCTGAATATTTCTAAACCATATATCTCAGTTAGTTAAGAGATACAGAAAAAATGTTGAGACAAAAATTGATAGCGACCTTTAATGCTGCTCTGTTTTTTTTCTATTATTTTTTCAATGTATTGTTTTTTCTATTTATTTATCTATTTATTTAATATTGTTAATACATAATTATTATTTCATCAAAACAATACTAAAATTGCTGATGTATTAATAATACTTTTTCTATCTACTGGTTGCATTATTCGGGTAGAGTCAAGAATTCAATTTATGCACATCATGATCCGGTAAAAGTAAAAGACGCTGCTATTAATAAAAGCTGCAATGTAGTAACTATAAGACTTTTTTTAAAAGTATATTCATTTTATGAAAAGAATCACGGTTTTTTTGCTCCTAATTAGTAATCTAAAAATATATTTAATTTATATTTTATTTTCATTTATTAAACTGACGGGTAACTCCCATTAATTATATCTACAGATTACAGATAGAGACATTGATATAAAAATAAAGTAAATACTAAACATAACCTGTAATAAAACACCTAAAGTATCTAAAAATGTAAAGTAAAAATATGTATAGTATACCATGATGTATATAAAATTTACAAACACACATTGCCAATAACATGGACAACATAAAACAGAATAGCTTGATAAAATTTTTAAATAGAGCAGTGAAATAATTGTAGTATTAACAATGTTGGCAATTTAAATGGCTTCATGAATCGTGACATGCACAGATTGAATTATTGCCTCTACGATATAAAATATTTGAAAACGGTTGGCTATGAAAAAAAATGACTAAACACAATTCATTAAATCTGACAGTTCATGTTACTTTTTAGTTAGTGAAGTTAGTCCCATATTGAAGGTCCCTATTTTGCCAACAATTTTTGTCTGAACATTTTTTCTGTATCTCTTCAACTAACGGAGATATATGGAATGGAAATATTCAGTAATTTCAAGTTTTTCCGCCACAAATCTTAAAGTAGGCCACGAATTTCTAATTTCTTTAAACTATTTTGTAGCTTATAAGAATTAGCGCATTTTTTCTTATTATATATATAATACAAAATATATATATACATATATATATATATATATATATATATATATATATATATATATATATATATATATATATATATATATATATATATATATATATATATATATATATATATATATATATATATATATATATATATATATATATATATATATATATATATATATATATATATATATATATATATATATATATATATATATATATATATATATATATATATATATATATATATATATATATATATATATATATATATATATATATATATATATATATATATATATATATATATATATATATATATATATATATATATATATATATATATATATATATATATATATATATATATATATATATATATATATATATATATATATATATATATATATATATATATATATATATATATATATATATATAATATCTATTGCATAAGTATAGCCTAAAGTC